>APFE031742742.1:97145-145525 GCA_000404065.3 Pinus taeda
TCCTTTGTTGATTATTAATAATAGATGACTATCATTATGGTTCCATTCTCATTGTTGTAATGATTAATGTTGAATTATGTCCTTCCTGACTGATGTATAATTGCATATATTAGATTTCACGCTTGTGTTTGTGTTGTTCTCTTTGTGTGCAGGTGTCCATTCATGGAGATAGTGGAGGACTGTGACAGGCCAAGACAAAGGAGCGTGGGCAACATCTCTTCTATGAACAAAAGCGTTGGAACTCAAGTAGGTCTTCATCACCTACCTTTTATTTTCAATTAGGAACTTGCGTGATAGCATTGTTTGATTGTTGCTAGACTCGTTCTGGGCTAGTAGGGATTGCCTCTATCTGTAGAGGGGATTTACCTCTCCAAATATTTGGGGACTCCACTGGGGAGTTTAGCTTGTTGTTTAATTTGTAAACTTAGACGAAGTCTGAAGCACAGCCAGATAGCCTTCGAAACACTACTGCTTTGCATTAGTGAAGTAGATCAAATCTGCTTCAGTCAATCTCCGGTTTGGTTTACGGACTGAATAATTTGGAGTTTGTCTTGCCTCTTTGGTTTTCTCTTGTTTGCTTGCTTGGATAGCTTTTTGGATTGAATTTCTTGCTGCCTCTTTCTTCCTGACTTGCCTAAATACTGTAAACCAAGCCCTGGATTGCTTATTTTTCTTTTTGAATTGGCAAACTTCATTAGCATGGTTTTCGCTTTGACAGTCGCGCTAGTGGCCCTTGTTGCTAACTGACAAACCGCGCGAATCCATATTTAGTGCGAGTTATAGCCTAACAGTCGCGCCAGGCCTCTTAGCTTTTGAGTTCACTTGTTTTCCTGCCTTCTGAGCTTGGATTTGCATTTTGCTATGTCTTTTTCAATTACTGGAGTGTGTTTGATCCTTGTTTGACTGGTTCTTAACCTCTGTCCTTCGAGTGTTTGCCTCTTTCTATCGATTTCGCACCTCAACCCTAGGGCATCTAGTGGCCGTGTGTGTCAAGCCTTCCGTAGGAGTTTTGGGTTTCTTGATTTTCCAGTCGACTTTGTGATTGCTTTTTGCACTTGTTCAGTGATTGTTGAAGTGTTTTTGATTGATTTCTAAGTGACTTGCTTTTTCTTGCTTGGATGTCATTCTAGCTTTGTTTGAGCTTAGATCACATAGCTCGTACAAGCCTTTGTTTTCCTTTTGATTTGGAGAACTGTTTTAGTGTCTTGGGATTTCATTGTGTTCTCATTGAGTGAATTCGTCTCTTTACTCGGTGTTATTGTCTTTCAAAATTCATTCTAGTGCATTGTGCCTTTGAAAAAGAAATCAAACAATCTCTTTTTGCGTTCAATAGTTAATGGAATAGAAATTTTCGTTGATCTGTATTATTGAAAAGAAAAAGTTTTATTTATTTGCCATTAGCTGCATTAGGGTGTTTGATTGATTGTATTTATTTTGTTTGATTGAAAATTATTGACCCTCTTGTAATTAGTGTTCATCGAACGAAATGGTATTCTTTGGCATATAGCTTGCATCTAGGCAATTGTGAAAGATCACATACTGTAGGACCTGAAATCGAAACTTAACTAAAGATCAACCATAAAATAAACCGAATGAACTTAAAAACACATTGGAACATAACGCTCATATTCTAGAGGTCTAGGCTAGAGACGTGCTCCGGTGTCGTTAAACCTAGTCACTTTTGTTCTCGCATTAAGGTTGGGTGATTCCTCCTTGTGTGATTCGATTGTGGTCTAGTACGGACTTGGGCTCCCACGTACTGTCACGTATATATGGGGAGACTCCACTAGGTTTTTATCCTTGATCCATAGGAAGCCCTGTCTGCCGCCTTACAAGCCGTGACGCACCGAACACAGCATTCGGGAAGATTGACTGCAGTATGGAAAGTCCTTGGTTTTCATACGATTGCCAAGGTGTATAAGCAGTTTTATGGATTGTCTGGTAAACCCCTTGCCTAGTTTCTCCAGAGCAGTCAATTTTTGATCATTTTCAAACTCTGTAAAAGAAAAGGCTCTATTAAGCATTTGTCACTTCGGGCTCTTTAAACATTCGAAGGCGACTAGAGTCATCTTTTGTCCTTTTCTCGACTCTTAAAACATGAAAAGGTCAAGTTGTGTCTAATGTCTTAAAAATTTATTCGGCCACGATTACATTCACCTTGTTAGATCTTGTTTGCGTTTAGTTTTGAGTAGGGTCTCTTATCATTAGTTTGTCTAGGGTCTTTGTTTGATCATCCTGGCAGATCCATCGATCCCGTCTCCCGTCCCAAGTGACCAAGGGTCTCCTTCTTCTGCTGCCCCTGAGACACCGGTTTGTGGCGACAGTCTCCCTATTGTTCCGAGTGTCCAACCGTTGAACTCTCATGCTCCAGAGGACGAGCTTTATGACTTGTTTTGGAACCCTGTTTGGGAGCCTTCTGAAGAGGATTTTCCCACTACTCCTGTTGGTGTCGCATCTCCGATGGCTTCTTCCGACATGGAGGATACATCTCCTGTGTCGAGTGGAACGCCTGTTATGTCGAGTATTGATACTCCCATTGCGGCTACATCCCCAGTTATCTCTACACCCTACACTGTTACTCCTCTCGGTATCACAGTGTCGGCGCGTTATAGATCTCTAAGGGATGCTATGAACTCTGCGACTTCCTCTTCTATGTGGGAATCACAACATTGTCCCTACCACGGGACCATTTGTTTCCCAAGTTCACCATACTGCTGTTACATCAGTTCCAACCAATCCGACCGTCTGTGTCGCATCGTCAACTCTAGTTGCTAGTGCCGTTACAGCTTCTTCTGCTGTGACTTCTGTTGCTGGCCCATCTCGAGGCCCAATACAAAGCGGTCCATCGGCACATACTGCTAGGGTTTTCCATCCCGCAAGTGCTGCCCCACCTCTTTCTAATGCTATTCCGGCAGGGGGCATATTCCCAATACTTGCATAATGTCTAGAACACAGGTGGGCAAGGCCCCTATTATGATCCCATCAATCATTATTTGTATACCTCCTTGCCGAATGAGCCCTATGTTGAGGCTTCAGTTCCATTGAATGTGGCTTGGGGTACCGCCGGATATGGCGGTGGCCAGTTTCGTCCAGGTCAAGGATAGCCATCTCAAGGACCACCCTACCAGGGTCAACCATCCTACTCGCAGCCTAATCATGGGCAGCAGTATTATGGCCAGAACTACCCAAGTCAACCTGGAGGCTCGCAAGGACAACCCTATCAGGGACAACCTTTAGCCTCTAGTGGTCCGTCTTATACATATCTTGGGCAACCTTCTGGAAACCCGGGACAACCCTATGCTCAGCAAGGACAACCTGGGCCCCAGCAGGGATACCCTTCGGGGCAACCCTATGGGAACCTGGGACAACCTTACGGTCAGCAAGGTAAACCCGGAAACCAACAAGGCTACCCCTCTAGGCAAGGTGGCCAGCCTTATGCACAGCAAGGCCAGCCCACTGCTCAGCCTAATCAGCCATCTGGTCTACAAGGACAACCTTCGGTTGCGCAAGGACAGCCCATTGCTCAGCAAGCTCCCTTCTGGGCAAATGGGTCTGTCTCAGATCCAACCAGGACAACCTTCCGGCCAGATGGCACAACCTTCACAAGGATATCTTTCTGGGGTGGCTCAACCGGGCATGCAGATGGTTCCTGCTTTGCAGCCTCAACCCAGTTACCAACCCCAGAATCAAGCTGGTCTCCAGTCACAAGGTGGGTACCAATCCCAACCTTCTTATTCAGGTGCGTACCAATCTCAACCTTCTTATCAAATGCCGCCTGGTTCCGAGGCCCAATATGGAGCACAGCAACCATATGGATACCAAAAACCCCAGGGGCAAAATCAATATGCCCCGTATCAAAATTACCAACAGCCGCAGGCCAACCCTTATCAAAATTATCAACAACCTACAGGGCAGTATGGTAACCAATGGGGCACTGGGGGGCAGAACCACTATCAACCATCCAGTTTCGGATATAACCCTTATGGACAAAATTCTTATGGACAGGGTCCTTTTGGACCTGGTCCATCTGGACAGGGTCCTTTTGGACCTGGTCCATCTGGACAGGGCCCTTTTGGACCTGGCCCATCTGGACAAGGCCAGTGGGGGCAACCAGCAACTGGATGGAATTCTGGCCCTACCTCTTATCCGCAGATGTCCTTCAACCCGCAGCTACCATTTCTAGCAACGTTGGAACTGCCCGATGTGTCGAAGTTAACAAATGATCCCATTTTGCATAATCCACAATGGCCACCAGTTCCAACTAAGATACTCGGTGATTGTCCCAAATTCGACAGCAAAGCTGGAGAGAATCCTCAAGCCCATGTAATGACTTATCACCTTTGGTGTTCATCCAATTCATGGCTTGATGATTCGGTTCGACTTCGCCTGTTCCAAAGGACTCTCACCGGCTCTGCTGCTAAATGGTACATTGAATTGACCCGTGGGTCTTTTCAAGATTTCAATTCATTGGCTATGGCATTCCTCACTCATTTTCAGTTACCCATTCGGTACGAGACAAGGACCCATCTCCTTACGCCTCTCAAGCAGGACATGGCTACACACATCTCTGATCATATACATGAATGGAGAAGGCGTCGTCGGTTGATCAAGTTTTTGATTCCTGATCAACTCCTCACCGATTGGTTCACAACTTCCTTTGTCCCTAAGATTGCACGGGACATTGCCATGGGAGCTTGTGTAACTGAAGAGCAAGTTATCGTGCATGATCAGTACCTTGACTTAGTGTACTTTCAGTCAGGTACTTTGTATGAGTATTTGCCCGATGCCCCAAGACACGGTACATCCAAGGCTCCACCAAAACCATCTATTGATGGAGTTATTGGCTCTGTGAATTCGTCGTCGAAAAAATCATCTTCGAACCCTGGGAAGCCAAAACCAAATGCTTCTAGCGAAAACATTTCCCAGGGTGGTTCTAATTCTGTAAGTACTTCCGAGGTTAATGCTGTCCAGTCCACCACGGTGAATAAGGCCTCGAAAGGAAAGAAAAAGGGGAAAGCAAAGAATAAGTCTGAGCAACCTAAACAAGATTCCTCCAAACCTCCATCCGAGGAGGGAGCTAAGCGCAAACCCAAGTATCCTTGTCTCATCTGTGATGAGGATCACTACACCAAAGACTGCCCAAGGCGGTCCGAGGTTAATCGTTTGTTGAAAGGTGCCCCTGGGATTCCTACAGTTCTAAAAGAACCTTTCCCCTCTCAACAGACTCAAATGGTGGCTGATCCATCCTCGTCTTCATCTCCCTTTGGTTCCCAAGTGCTCATGGCTGGAACCATTCCCGTTCATGTAACGACTCGAACAAAGGAGTATCCGTCGTCCGCCAGGAAGGAGCCTGAGGTCCCCTCAAGCGCTCCTTCGTCCAGCTCTGGTCTGCTCCATATCGAGAGACCAAGTACTGAGATGACCATCCGACCCCCTCCCAAAGGAGTACTCAGGAGATCATCTTACAACCCAAATTCTCATCCTGCCCAGCATTATAGCATAGTTGAGGACTTAGCGTAGGCTCCGTCGGCTATGTTTTCCTTAGAAGTTCTCCAGAGCTGCCCCCCTCAGAGGAAGTCCCTGCTATCGGCCATCGGTGGCATCGACCCGGCAGATTCAGATTTGATTACCTTTGATCTCGAGAGCCATGTCCCAAGGCTGCCTCATCAGATCGCCTTTCTCATTCAAGTCATCATCAATTCGAAAACGATCCATCGTATAGTTATTGATGAGGGCGCGTCAACTTGCATCATGTCTATTGCTTGTTGGAAAGCGATCGGGTCTCCGACTTTGAGCGGGTCTCCTATGACACTGGAAGCCTTCGATGGGAGGGAATCTCATCCCTATTGTATTCTTCAAAGATTGCCGATTACTTTAGAATGGAAAACCTTTGAAATAGAAGTTGAGGTCGTTGACGCAAATCTTACATACAACCTCCTTCTGGGCCGAAGTTGGACATATGCCATGTGTGTCATGGCTTCATCCCTCTTCCGTGTCATTTGTTTCCCTCACCAAGGGAAAATTGTCACGGTAGACCAGCTCTCTTTCTTCGCTTCTTCTTCTTAAGGAAATGTGCTCTTCGTGGAGCATACCTCCATCCCTTTCGAGAGTGTGGAAGCCGGGCTCTTCAAAGATCCCGCCCTCATGGGTGTTTTCTCACTCCCACCTCCCAACCTCGCCTCCATCAATATGATTTCGGTTCATTCTTATCCCTGGATCCTTCCCCCCATTGACCAGATAGAATCGTGGGGCGAGGAGATGTCGTTGAGTCCTGTTGAGCTCAACTACATCGAAATCGCTGCTGTATCGGCTCCTCATGCTGAACCCGCTTCTTTAAGCGGAGCTCTTGACTCATACAACTATTCCCCTTGGCTTGGAGAATGTGCCTCCTT
The DNA here is from genome assembly GCA_000404065.3 of Pinus taeda. NCBI lineage: Eukaryota > Viridiplantae > Streptophyta > Pinopsida > Pinales > Pinaceae > Pinus > Pinus taeda. Next base: position 103,538 of record APFE031742742.1, read on the forward strand.
GGATCCATTAAAGGAAGTATTTCCTTTCGACGAAGCCATCATAGAGACCATGTCTCTCGAGGAACCTCCATGGTTCAATCTTCATCACCGTTCCTCGTTTCTCCCTACCCTTCGGGAAACGTTGGCCTGTCTCAAGCGGGGTTTCCTCCATGTCTCCCTTCACAACCTCTTCAGATGCCTGTTTAGGTCTATCAAGTATCATCTGAAGGGAACTTGGGGAACATTATGCAGACCCAACCTATCGACATCTCTGTCAAACCAGGGATTGTCGAGAACATCTACATAGGAGTTACCTGCACTCCTAAGGAAATTCAATTCTATATAGCTCTTTTTCGTGAATTCCGTGACATCTTTGCATGGTCTTATGAAGAGATGCTCGGCATCGATCCAAAAATTTTAGTGCATGAGATACCTGTTCATCAGCGTTTACGCCCTGTGCACCCCCACAAGGCTGCAGCTATCAAAGCGGAAGTTGAAAAACTTGTTAAAGCTGATTTTATTTACCCTATCCCACTCACAGATTAGGTCTCTAACATTGTCCCTGTAGATAAAAAGCAGGGTACTATTCGCGTCTGTGTCGATTATCGCGATATTAACCGAGCCTGCCCGAAAGATAACTACCCCACACCTTTCATTGACCAGTTCATTGATGAGTGTGCTGGGAGTGAGATATATTCATTTATGGATGGATTTTCTAGCTACAACCAGATTAATATCGCGCCTGTTGATCAACACAAGACGGCCTTTATCTGTCCATGGGGTACTTTCGCTTATAAAAAGCTCCCTTTCGGTCTCAAGAATGCCAGTGCCACTTTTCAAAGTGCGATGTCTTATGCCTTTCATGATATCCGACACATCATACAGCCTTATCTGGATGACCTTCCCGCTCATTTGGCTAAGCGCCAAGACCATCCGTCACGCCTCCGCGAGATATTTCTCCGCTGTCGACACTACAATATCCGACTTAATCCACATAAATGTGTCTTCTGCGTAGAATCTGGCCAATTTCTTGGGTTTATCGTCTCCCGAGAGGGCATCCGATTGGATCCCCTTAAATTCAAAGCCATTTTGAATCTTCCTCCCCCTACTTCTTTGCAGCAACTGCAGAGTTTGCAAGGTAAAGCAAATTTCTTACAACGATTTATCCCGAATTATGCCGAAGTGGAAAAAGGTTTCACGTGGTTACTTAAGCGTGACACCTCGTTTTGATGGGATGCCATAGCTGAGGAGTCTTTTGCACATCTTAAAACTCTTCTGGTTTCCGCCCCTTTGTTGCGGCCTCCAAATTATCATCACGATTACACGTTGTATTTGGCCGTTGCTGATACCACCATCGATATGGTTCTAGTTCAGGATGACGATGATGGCACTGAACACGTTATCTATTACCTTAGCCGCAATTTGTTAGACACGGAATCTCGATATGCTTATGTCGAGAAGTTGGCCCTCGCTGCTGTATGCGCTGTTCAACACTTTCGTCATTACATCTTGTTGCGTACAACGACAGTGATCTCTGATTGCAACCCTATGACCTACATTTTGTCACGCTAGTTGCTGGGAGGCAAATACTCGAAGTGGATAGTCATCCTCCAAGAGTTTGACTTGGAATTTACTGCTACCAAGTCTAAGAAATCACTTGTCTTCGCTGAGGTGTTGTGTTCTTTGCCATCCACTACTGTGTCCTCTCAATTAGAGGATTCCATTCCAGAAGAAACTCTCTTCCTCATTAACACCCTCGATCCCTGGTACGGGGATATTATCGTCTACTTGCAGACGTCCTCCTTCCGTCCCGAGGCCTCTAAAGATGCTCGTCGACGGATCCGACATCAAGCCCAACCATATCACATCGTTGGGGACACCCTATACCATCTCGGTGTTGATTTTGTTCTTCGCCGATGTTTGACTTTCGAAGAAGCCGAGAGAGTTCTGAATGACTGCCACTCTGGTGCCTGTGGTGGTCACATGTCTGGATACGCCACCACACAGAAAATCCTCCGTTCCGGCTATTTCTGGCCCTCCATTTTCAAGGATTGCATTCTTGTTGTCCGTCCATGCCATGAGTGCCATATTTACCAACAGAAGATGCGTGCACCCCTTGCTCCACTGCACCTCGTCGTAACCGTCAGCCCTTTTACCAAATGGGGCATTGATTATGTGACTTGTAACCCTCACTCGGCCGGGGGGAATGGGTACATCATCGTTGTTGTTGATTATTTCACGAAATGGGCCAAAGCGATGCCTACATTGTCAGAAGACGGTCACACCGCGACGCATTTTTTGTTCAACCATGTTATTTCGCGGTTCGAAGTACCCCAAGCCATCGTCACTGATCACAGAAAACATTTTTGTAATCACATGATGACCGAGTTAACAACCCAATTGGGCCTTAGGCATGATAGTTCGACCACGTACTATCCTCAGGCAAACGGTCAAGTGGAATCCGTGAACAAGGTTTTGGTCATGATGCTTCAAAGAACTGTATGCATGCATAAGTCCAATTGGCATTTGATGTTGTTCTCTACTTTGTGGGCCTACCTTACCTCCGTGAAGGACGCCACCGGTTTCACTCCTTTTTAGTTAGTTTACGGACTAGAGGCGACCCTTCCTATTGAGTGTGAGATTCCTTCATTAAAGATAGCCGTCGAGTTGCTCCCTGATACTACTCCAGTAGAAGAGTGTCTTCTTTACTTAGAACGGCTGGATGAGACTCGTCGTCTAGCCTCCTTAGCTATTGAAGCTTAGAAGAAGCGAGTGAAAACTCACTTCGATAATATTGTTAAACCCCGCTCTTTCATTAATAGAGACTTAGTACTTCTCTATGATCAAGCTAACGATAAGCTGGGGGCAGGAAAACTCGAGCCTATGTGGCACGGGCCTTATATTGTGAAAAGAGTTTTGCAAAAAGGCACCTATGAGCTTATTGATTATGAAGGTAATCCCCTGGATAGGCCCCGAAATGTGCTTTATCTTAAAAAATATTATGCATGAGTCTAGGCACTCTCTTTTTGTACATACGTATGCTTTCGGCAGTGTGTTGTGTGTGCATGTTTTTTATATACATTTTTTTGGTATGTCAGCGTGATTGCCGCTTATTGTGTCTTTTGCTTCCTGAACAAATGTCTGGATCGCCTTACGTTGGTTTCACTAATGGTGCTTCCCGCAGTACACACAGTTTGTTGTCTGCGGCATGGGTGATCTACGATCCTCATGGTGAGTTAGTAGACATTCAAGGAGTTTGTCTAGGTTGTACAATGAACAGTGTCGGTGAATACAGTGTTGTGATTGAATTGTTAGCTGAGGCGATTAACCTCGACATTCGCACATTGATTGTGAACTTGGACTCTCAACTTGTAGTCCACCAACTCAATGGACATTATTCCATCAGAGATCATTGGATTTTAAGGTTGTATTTATGTGTTAAGTTATTAGAAAGGGATTTTGATTTCATTACTTATCAACATATTCCAAGACGACTTAATACGTTAACCGATGCATTAGCTAATTATGTGTTGGACAAGCATTCGCATAACATGTGAATCCACATAACACAAGAAGCATAAAGTACAATAAACCATAAAACATATGTATATATGTGTGTGTGTGTGTGTGTGTGTGTGTGTGTGTCCAGAATGTTTGCACTCCATGCATCATCAAAAAATAATACATGTTTGTCTGAATACATCCAGAGACAACATGTCTCTTAAAAAATATGCGTGAAAAGAAAAGCCTAGATATCTAGTCTCGGTGGTGCTCATGGTAGCATGTCACTGCTCGCAGCAGACGCCTCAGGAGTCAGTGGATGCGATTTGGCACCCCCACTGTGTGCCTCTAGTACGCTAGCGGGACATCCGCTAGCCGAGCATAATTTGGGATCCCTCGAGTGATAGCCTCAAGGTTCTGGATGAGCTCCCCTCTATCATCGCCCTCCTACTCAGGATCTGCTCCTGCTGCTGCTGCTACTGGATGTCTCCTCGCAACGGGAGATAGGCCAGCTGGATGCTCTGGGCCAACATCTGCATATGCATATACAGGTCATTAGAACAAACATGTACTAAAAAAAAAAATTCATAAAAATAAAAAATCAAAAAATGAGAACGTATCAATCTCCTCATCCCAATCCTCTCCATCTGGAAGGGGAAGGTCAAGGTCTCCAGTGAAGTCTGTCCTCCCATATGGCCAGTCTTCCACCATGATCAGTTGGCGGCGAAGCCACCTGAAGAACTCCGGTCTAAAGGCCATCTACTGGCCGCCACCCCCCCCCTGGCATCAGTGCCACCCATCGAGCCATCCTCGGCTCTCGAGGTGCTGGGTCTGCCACAAAGGCCCCTTGGCCCTAGAAGCTTGGTACACGTTCCAAGAAGAACATCACCAAGATGGAACCGTACCCGAACTGTTGCAGCTTGCCCCGCTTAGCCTTTCTCAACTGCCTTTTCATGTTGGTCATCAGAGCTGACGCCCAATTGAAGACTGTTGGGCTAAGACACTCCATCGCTAATAGCAGGTGGTTCTTCGTAGCTTCGTGGGGCGCTTGTGCCCCCGCAGCTCGTGTAAAATTGAATAGTAATGCCCGCAGTGTCAAGTCCTAAACGGTGGGGATATCCACCTTCGAACTGCCCTGCCCATATTTTTCCTTCGGGCAAATTCGTGCCTTCACCTCATCCATCTTCTCTCCAGATAGCCTGCTCCCAGTCAGTCGAGGCACCAGCCCACGTTGCGACAGTCTAGTCAAGAAGTAGACGTCTGATACGTCCAACTCCAGTACTGATCTCATATCCGGAACACCTGTTCCTCTACATCCCATAGGTCAATCAAGTATTGCAGGAGCTTTGGCTGAGCCCATAAATAAGATAGCATGAAGTATTTTTTGAGCCCACATGCTCTGAGAGCTTCCATGCAATCTTCGTCAGCTAGGGCCAAAGTGTCCACTTGGTCATGTTCCTGTTCCTTCCATACAAACACCATTTTTGTGGATTGACCTGCAAAAACAAGTCAAAATGATGCATTAGAATCTCATGAAGCTTGAAATTGCAGAAAAATGGGGTTTAGATTTGTTAAAATTGACCAAAAAATGTGTGCGGCCGTTGGCTCCACTGTTATGTACCTAGGGGGGTAATATGGGGTACCGAAGGAGGTACCCAAGGTAATAATGTAATAATGGGATGGGCCATAGTAATAAATAAGGTGGTTAACCCATGTCATGTAAGGGACCACAAGTAGTTAATAATAATGTAATGGGCCCATGGTATTAGTTGATGGTATGAGTAAACCATGGTATTGATGCATGGTATTGTATGTATGAGGCCTATATAGAGGCTAGAGACTCCACATGGAGAGATATGAAGAGAAATAGTCTTGTATGAACAAGCATATGGCTTGTGGAGTGTTCTCCTTCCTTAAGGAGTGAATGTATGGTGTTGCCCTACCATAAGGGTTTGATAATAAAGAAACATTTCTATATATTCATATCTTGTTATTCTTGGGTTATTTCTGTTATCATAATATTTCTGGATTAGATCTACAACAATTGGTATCAGATGTACAACAAGTGGTATCAGAGCACTTTCTTGGGCACAAAAGTGGAGAATTTTTTTTTACTTTTTGCAGGAATTCAAGGGCGGCGAGTTTGCAGATCAGATCTGTAAGTTTTGGTTCAATATCTGCAAAATCTGATTACATATCTGTATTCTTTGTGAAAAAATAGCCGATTTCAAAAAAAAAATCGGTCAAATCGGAGTCTAGATGAAGGAGATATCGTTGATTTAAAAATCAGTAGGGTTGCAGATAATTTTTCAGGGCAGCGAGTTTGCGGCGCCGATCTAGACATCCTGGTGCAAGATCTACAAAATCTAATTGTAGATCTGGATTCTTTGTGAAAAAATACCCAAATTCAAAAAAAAAATCAGTTGAATCGGAGTCCAGATGAGGGAGATATCGCTGATTTAAAATCAGCGCTTTTTGCAGAAATTTTGGGTGACGGCGAGAGAGTAGCAGCGCAGATCTGAAATTCCAGTGCCTGGATCAGGATTTCTATCACATGGGCAGATGCAGAATGGGTGTTACATTTCCAAAAACAGGTTATAATAGAGATTCTGAGCAATATTGACGAAACTGTGACATTCTCAAATTTTAGCCAAGTAAGTGGATTTTTTTCAAACCTTCATGGCTTATAGCAAGGAATTTTTTACAGGAAAAGAGGATGGCTCGACTATTGAAGAATTCATAAAGGAACTAAAGCGTATGTTTAAGACAGATTGGAGGGGTAAAGTGTGGTTATTTTTAATAGATGAGGCTTCCACATGGTGGTGGAAATCACTTGACCACAAGCAGTTGACCAAACTTTCAGATGCAGAATTTGAAAAAGTCCTTTTGGACAAATGGTCTCACGCTAGAAAAAAGGAGAATGAAACACATAAGGGGCTATTTCCTACTGGTATATCCTTACTGCAGGTTCATGGATTGATTTAGAAAGAGAAGATCATTGTTTCTATCAATCCTAATGGTAAACATAATTTCATCAATGATAAATTGGCAAAAAAATTGCAAGTCCCAACAAAACATATTGAAAATACACAGGTTGATGATAAGGATGTTTAAATTTATAAGGATATGAAACTTTCTATGGATAAGTATGTGTTTCATGGTGATTTTTATGCTTCAGATATGGATAACATAGATGTTGTTTTGGGATACCCTTGGATGGAATCGGTAGGTACTATCAGCATTAATGTACAGAAGAAATTCCTGAAGCTCCGGTATAAAAAGAAGAAAATTACATTACAGGATATTTCCACTAATAAACAGATAGAGTCCAAGGAGGCTGAAGCAGAAGACGTTCCAGGGTTTGACATATCAGATGATGAGCAGTTGATGGTCGACAATCAGACACAAATAGAGGCTGAAGCAGAAAAGGTTACAGGTGCTGATACATCAGAGGAGGACTCAGTGGTTGAAGTCATATTGGAAAAGAAGACACCACAACAGGCACCACAATAGGGTGAAGTCAAGCAGAAAACACTGTGGGTTAAAACTTCAACATATCATCACCCACATCACCCTGCAAGACAACCATCAAGATGGAAACCAGTTAGTCACAAGGACAACAACCCCCACAAGATGGATACAAAGGAGAGACGATCCACCTACTACACAGCAAAACAGAAGAGCGGCCACGGTCAACTTCCATCTCAAGCAAGCGAGGCACCAGCGAGATCGAGGGTTCACCTTTCTCTTGGATGGCTAGATGCACGTGCATGGTATCAATGGACTACTCTTTTGAGTAGATCTTATTATTTGTGTCCTTCCCATGTTTCGGGGACGAAACATGCTTAGGGGGGTGGAATGTTATATACCTAGGGGGGATAATATGGGATACCAAGGAAGGTACCCAAGGTAATAATGTAATAATGGGATGGGCCATAGTAATAAATAAGGTGGTTAACCCATGTCATGTAAGGGACCACAAGTAGTTAATAATAATGTAAGGGGCCCATGGTATTAGTTGATGGTATGAGGAAACCATGGTAATGATGCATGGTATTGTATGTATGAGGCCTATATGGAGGCTAGAGACTCCACATGGAGGGATATGAAGAGAAGTATTCTTGTATGATCAAGCATATGGCTTGTGGAGTATTCTCCTTCCTTAAGGAGTGAATGTATGGTGTTGCCCTACCTTAAGGGTTTGATAATAAGAAGCATTTCTATCTATTTTGATCTTGTTATTTATTGGGTTATTTCTGTTATCATATATTTCTGGGTTAGATCTACAACATAGAGGCAGAGAGATCGAATTAGTTGAAATAGTGTAGATCTGAATTGTTGTATGTAAATAAAAATTTGGTGTCTAATTGTGGAGCCATAGATCTAAGTTTGAAAATAAATGAAAGAGGGATTCGAGTAGTTGAAGCAAGTAAGTGCTAGAAAATCAAGGGATTGAAGTCTCCTTTAAGTTGGTGCATATAAAGATTAGCAGTTGGTGCCTCCAACAGGTTCATGTATATGAACAATGGGATTTGGTCCTTCAAATACGTGGGTGCTTGCAAAGAAACGAGGGTTGGTGCCTATCGAATTTGATGTAAATTGGAATTGGTGCTTGCATTTACATTATACTAATAATAAAAAAAATGTGTGGTTTTCTCCCATATGGGTTTCCATGTAAACATATTGTGTTTAAGGTTTATGTGATATGTGCACTTTTGTATTTTTTAATGTGTTTGATTGACTAAGTAATACCCCACTCTTGGTATTTCCCTAGTTTTCAACATTATGGAATAAGTTAGGGACTTTTGTATTAATCCAAGTCCCTGGTGAACTAAAGTTTCCTATAAAATAAGTTGTATAACATGAAGATGAAGGATGGAGAATTGGTGGTGGAGCTTCTAAATGTCTTCAATACTATGGTAAGTTGGCTATTATCTATTGATATTGTGATTTCAAATTAAGATGAATGTATTTATTTTTTGTGTTCTTTACTCGACTCATGGGATAATTTGATTGTTGTCATAGGTATCAATGCAACTACTTTAAGTTTTGATGATATAGTCTCATCCTTGTTACCAAAGAAGATGAGATGGAAAAACATGACAAATTAGAATACAAATTCTTTGTTTATAAGATGGTGCTACCATAATAGAAAAAAATAAGCCCTAAAGTGGTAGATCAAAATCTAGAGGAAGATCTAGATATTTAGGAAAATTCAAAAAGGTATGTTGGAGATGTGGAAAAGAACGGTGTTACAAGAAAGATTATAGATCCAAAATTGCAGAGAAATTCAAGGGACCTTATGATGCTTCTTCTAAAAAAATAAAAATAAAAAAATAAAAGCCTCCTATAATGAACGATGGGATGTGTACTTACATTCTTCAAGCACATAATTAGATTATGAGTCATGGTTTGTTGACTCACGGGCATCCTTTCATATGACTTCTCATAGGGAGTGCTTTTGCAAGTATGAAATATATAATGGTGGTGACACTTGCCTAGTAGATGACTCAATAACCAAAACAATAGGATGAGGGAAACTCAAGCTAAGTCTTGTGCATGGAAAGATTGGACACTCCTTGGTGTTATGCACATCCCAATATTGGCCAAAAATTCGACTTATGTAACCACAATGAATGATGTAAGTGTAAAAATAGTGTTTGAAAGGATACTTGTAGGATGGTTTGAGGAGCAATGGTATTGTTGAGGGGAACTGTTTAGATTGGAAATCTATGTAAGTTGTTGGGAAACATTGTTAGTGATGGGTGCAATAGTTCCATCATTCATGAGAGTGGAGATAAAGAAGGAAAAACTCCTAGAGTCTTTATGAGAAAAGGCTATGATGTGGCATTAAAGACTAAGACATATCAGTGAGAAGGGCCTTCGAGTACTACATGGTAATGCTATGGTAGAAGGTATCTCTAATTTCTTTCTAGATTTTGATTTTTGTGAACATTTTATGGGAAGTGGAATTGGGTAATATTCTCCTTTGGTGCTACAAGTGCAAAGGGAATTTTACAGTTGGTGCATAGTGATGTGTTTGGACCTATGCTAATTCCATCATTAGGTAAATTTATGTCCTATGTATCATTTATTGATGACTTCTTGAGGGATACATGGATTTATTTCCTCGGGAAGAAATCTGAAATCTTTGAAAAATTCAAAGAGTTTAAGGCTCTTGTAGAAAATCAGAGATAAAAGAAAATTAAGACATTGAGAACAAATAATGGTGGAAATTCATGCATTAATAAATTCAAAGAATCATATAAAAGGTGTGGTATGGCAAGGTAGAAGACTACTTCATACATAGGTTAGTATAATGGAGTTATGTAAAGGATGAATATGACTATGGTGGATAAAGCAAGCAACATGTATAGTGGTGTTGGGTTAGGATAGGAATTATGAGCAAAGGTAGTGGATACTACATGTCACCTTGTGAATCGATCACCATCATCAACGTTGGTTGATACGAGTCCACATGAGGTAGGGATTGGTAAGAAAAAATCTCTTAAACATCTCAGGGTATTTGGTTGTGATGCTTATGTACATGTCCCAAAATATAATAAGGGTAAGCTAGATAAGAAAGATGAAAATTTTATCTTTATTGGATACATAGATGGTTTGAAACTTTGTAAGCTTTAAAACTCAAAAACTAAGGTGGTGTCTATAGTTGAAATGTAGTATGTAGAGAAATAAAAGATGTTGTCCAACAAACATCCCTACCAAGGGAGAAAGAACCAAAGAAGATAGGGCCTGAATTAAAGGATGATAAATCAGACTATATAGAATAATAAAAACCACACACTCTGTGTTAGGTCCCTATACTACCAGTGTAGTCCCTTGTTGTTATTAGTGCAACCCCCTTATTGTATTGTTGTGCCCATGTAGTCCCCATATTGTTATTATTGTGCCCCATAGAAGCCCACCATTGTTATTTGTTGTGCGCTTAGAATATTATTGTTATGTCGACTCTGATTATATTGTGACCCCTTAGACTCCTATATATAGAAAGGAGGTCTTGTCATTTGTATCATCCAAGAATTGTTCATTTGTGTAATGTAAAGGAGGTTTCCCCCTCGAAGAGGCTTATTTTGAAGTCGTTGATCTATATTTTCTCTATTTTGTGAGCTGGTTGCATAACATTTGGTATTAAAGCTTTGGATTCTAGGGTTTCACTGCTCCAAACAGGTGATCGTGGCATTTTCGCTATAATTTTTTTTCTACGAAGTTTCAGAAGTTGAAATCAAAACCCATTTGAACTGAAATCTTGATGAACCTTGGGTCCGAATTTCAGAGCTTGTCTCGCTATATTTTCAGAGATATGATCCAAGGAAATTAGGGTTTTTGCAGGTTCCCGAATTACATCCCAAACAAGTGACATTGGGAAAATCGTCATAACTTTCTCGCTGAGCATCAGATTACAATTTCGTAAGAATTTGTAGCAAGAGGACAGATTTCAGTTTTTTGTGTATCATTTTCAGGTCCAAAGGTCAAAACAGTGACACGTGGAAGGTCGTACAAGTCAGCTCTACTGAACCAGTCTATAACCAGGTCATCGTGGGATATTTGGTATCACCCTTTCTTGAAGAATCCAATATTGATCAAACTAGTGGGGTTAGAAAGATGACTCATAGGGCTACCATAGGATGCAATTTTAGACCTGGAAGATTCAAAATTACAGACATACAATAGATTCAATATCGAGCTCATGCAAAGCGAAAAAAGGTGTGTAGTTTTTTTTTTTTTAATTGCATAACTTTGGTTTGAAAATTAGTTTGAAGTGATTCAAAGGGCATAATGAAGCATAATTATCATTAATTGATGCCCCGAAGAAACAAACTGGAAACACCTAGTAAGCAACTTGAAATCTCTACCATGACTCATGAAGAAGAGGAAGAAATGCAACATGATATATCAAAATAAAGCACCATTACGACATCTTTTTTGCATGACCAGTGCCTTTTTAGATAACGACAACATCAGAGCATTTAGTTCTTCAAGCACCGATATTGTTTGCAATTAACACTTCGATGCATTTTAATTCTTAAAGCACTAGTACTTTCATAAAACTAATGCCTTGGTGCTACAAAATATTATTTCCAACCCCACTGCATTACTAAAATTAACAACGTCGATTCTTTTATATCCGTAGTGCACCTGTGTGTTTATACAAATCATACTCATCGGTGTTGCGAGTTTAAATAAAAACACCAGATCTACAATATATTTTTGCCTGCCCCAACGTTGTTCTTAAAAAGAATGCCCCATGACATTTTTTGATATATACACACCAAGGCAGTGTACATTTTGGGCACCGGTGTTCTTTGCATTCACCACCTTAGTGCTTTTAGTTATGTATGCAGCCCTAGTTTTTTTTTATATGTGGCGCACCATTGTTATTTTTTCCATGAAGCGTACCGCTAAAACCTCCAAATGCCTAGATTTTTCCAGCTATGATGAAGTTTTGTTATAATCTATGCTAAAGCATATGTTACCACAAATGAATGTTTTAGCAGATTTTTTTTGCCAATTTTATAACAGTAAAAATCTCCATTATAACCTCTGCTAGAACATATTCTCCTTGTAGTGAAACCACCTCAAGTGCAAACTATCTCCATTAAACCTACACCGTGAATCTCATTAATTTAAGTGCTTGTATGGACCTATAATGAAGCATACAAATTGATGCCTACATGAGATTAGAATAAACTATATAGAATTGGTGGTTGTTAAGAGAATTAGACATTAGGATTGAGAATTCTCCTATGGATGCTTAATTGCTCGAGCATTTTGGAGAAAAATTAGGTCTTGGAGTATTCCTTGCCAAACTAATAACCTTGCTAGGATGGATTTCACAAGGGACCAATTTGTCAATGAGGGAATTGCTTGAGTTTGGTTGGGTGAAAGTTGGGAGGATGGTATTTGACATTTGTTTTAGTAGCAAAGGAGTAACTTAGCATAGGATGACTTGAGAGATAGACAATGTGCATTCATCTTAGCTTGTATAGTTTCATAGCTTAGCCTGGGGTTGATATCTAGGTTAGATATCTATGAATATGTAGTGAATCATTCCTTTGTAGTGGGATGTTTGGATAATTTATGGTTGAGATGAGTATTTATCTTTGTCGTAGTCTCTCTCTCTATCCCCCCTCCCCCCCCCCCCCCCCCCACCCACCAAAATTAAATTCTTTGAACTTTGTGATAGATCTAGTTTTTTTGCAAGAACCTTCATATAATGAGTGTAGCATGAGTTGATATGAATCCATAGTGAAATGCAAAAATGTCACATGTTTATGCTAAATAATTCATTATTCCCATGCATTCTATGTAAATTTAATTAAGAATTATAGTTACCCACTCATAATTATGCATTTAATTTGCAACCAATGACATGTTGGTTATTGTTGGAAGCAAATTCAATTAATAATTGACAATCATGAATGGTTAATGGCAAATATTAGGAGATATTGAAGTGGGTGTTTGTTGATAAACATGGAGAGCATGGGAAGCTACACCATTACTTTAAAGAGAATAGTGGCCTGGTGCATTACATGAAGAGGAGTGTGCTATCCTCCTTAGGTAAGGGACTACCATACCCACAAAGTATGGTTACTCACAACAAGATTTTATAGTGCGTTATATTCTGGAAATTGCACCATGTGATGAACAATTAAGGTTGAATACACCATGAGGTCCTTTGCAATTTTCTTTTCCTCTCTCACAAAAACAATGTGCCTTATACCATAATGTACACTATTGATGTGGTTCTAGCTAGCTGACCGTCATGATTTTTTGTTCATGGCACATCATTTAGGTGAAAGACAAAACATTGAGTGTCCTTGCTAATTGACAATGTGATCAACTGTTGCCTATGCATTTTCCAATACACATGTCCATGACTAAGGTACCAATTTAGTATATTATTAATAAATGAATTCATAGTATGTTCTCAAGAACGAATTGTAGTCGACCTTCTTATGTTTGTGGTAATCCACTTACAAAATTTGGTAATGTGTTTCAATAGCATTTCCATCCAACAAATGCATTATTATATCCCAGTGCATCAAGATCGAGATAAAACATAAATGTTTACCTTTAGGAGCATATGGTGCATTCAAATACCAATGGCACATTTCAAAAGTGCTTCAAGTAACTATTGGTGCTTTGTAGCAAAAATATGTAAGGAACATAAAAAGCATTGTCATGATGTATTGGTAATGAACCCAACACATTGTTTATTTTTGAAAAACATAATTAAAAATGAGGATAAAGGAAAATACCCAGAGTAAAAACATTTAAAATTCATAATTAAAGGGTTACCTAGTTTAGCATTGGATTTTGAGGATCCATGGTGTCAAATGTAAAACGAAAATGACAAGTAGGGTTTTTGAGGGGAAATTCAAATACCCTACTTTATTGGATAAATAATAACAACGATGAACGTAAAACAAATAAGTGTTTGAAGGTTAGTTTCAAGAAGCATCGCATCAGAATTGGGATATCTCGATGTTTCGGACCTGCTTGTGCGGTTCATCATCAGGAAGAAAAAAGATTGTGATAAAGTGGCAGGGAAACATGATCAGTTTATAAAGACATACTGATTCTTTGTCAAGGAAATAGAGTGATACAAGTGAACTCTAATGATAAAAATAAATCATGAAAGTTTTTGTTTTTGTTTTTTTTATTCATAGGTAAACACAATCCTCCTCTTGATGCACTAGTGCACCTTATTATTTTAAACACACCTATTAATTTGCACTTGTAAAGTTGCCATAATGTTACTACATCTAATACCATATGATGCATCGACATTGTTGTCCCCTAATATCAAAGACATCATTATTGGGGTACCCATACGAAATCTACACACCAAAAGGCACAACATGGATCAACAAAAAAACCAAATGATACTGCAATGATACTTTTTGGGCCTATAAAGCACTATTGGTTTGGTGTATCATGCACTATAGTGTGCAAGACCGAAACGGTGCATGCTACATTTGAACTAAAACCTTTGCAAACAACGTCCACTACAAAAACTTTATGATTGTGTACTAAAAGAATAAAATAAAAATCCACTACTAGATGTTGTTTTCCTAGTAGCGTTTCAATGTCTTTGATCACTGTTATCAAACTTAAGAGGGTTGATTGCACATGAGTTAAGCTCTCATACTAAAAACAAAATGCACCATTTTTAGGTTGATTATGATTTTTTCATCCTAGCGTGGCTGAAGCATGTGGTTTATTCCTAACCGGTGGTTGGTTGCCAAGAATCTCGTCGTTTAAGATTTTTCTTAACTCTTACATTTGTCACAAATGATTCTTTCAACTCTATTGTGATAGTCACATGGCTTCATGAGATATTTTTCCCCAACCAAAACTTCATTGGAATGATTCATTAGGGTTGTGATTTCAAATTTAATGTATGCATGGTCACATGTTTTTTTGTTTCATTGTTCTTTACCACTTGTGTATTGCAATCAAGGTATCATACCCAACAACACATAAAATCCATTAGTGGTGAGTTTAATGCAAGTGAGTTAGGATATTGCTCTCATAATCTCCACCATTGTTCATCTAGGGCATTCACGAACATTATACTTGATTTACTGTTGTTCATCTAGGGCATTAATGAACATTATAATTGATTTTTTTTGCCAATTTTAAAATAATAATTTCAAAGAGCTTTCTCTTAAACATGAATGACCTCAATTTTTGAAATATTGACAAGCCTTTCAAGAAACTTTGTTGAATTATAAAGGGTGCTTTTGAAAGTGTTAAAGGCCACTGAGATCATTTTGTTGAGTGATAAAGGATGATTTTGAAAGCGTCAAAGGCCATTAAGATCATTATGGCAAAGTCAAATGACACATAAAAATATAAATGACTAAATACATGTTCACTCAAAATCAAAATCTTAACTTCCTAAATATTAAAACTAATAACCTAAAAAAATAAAAAATAAAATCCTAATATATAATGTAACTCTCTTTTATTATTATTATTTTTTAATTACTTTTTATAATGTAACCTTTTTATTATTATTTGTAAATTACTAAATACATGTTCACTCAAAATCAAAATCTAAACTTCCAATTTTTTTTTCCCAAAGGAAAAATCGAACTTTTTATTGAGAGAATAAAAAGTTACATGTTAGATGCAATAGAGCATTCACATACCAAACTCTGAATCCACAATACACAGAAAGTGAAAACACAACACACTGAGAAAAGTGGAAAAGAGCACTTCCTCAATACTAATAAAATAAAAAGTACTATATACTAGACCCATAAACTTGGGTCTCTCCGAACAATCAGAGAAAAACAACCTGTCAATAACAAAAGATTAATGTAGCAGTTCAGAGTTTTCACCAAAAACTGGATATCCTTAAACAAATTGGAAATAAATACATATATAACAGAATGTAAAAGGCTCAAAAGAAGTCCAATACAGACCCAAAAAAGTCATAAGTTGCAGATATGGAAATAATGCATAATAAAAAAGACCAAGCCCTTATATGTAAGGAGGCTGATACAACTCGGTAACCCGCCCATTTTCAGATTCGACTATGTGCCAGATGTCCAAAGCTTGCTGTAAACCTTCCTTAGAAAGGAAATCTACTTTCGTGTTCCTCTGCCTGTAAATATGACATACAAAGAAATCAACAAAACCAGATTTTATAAAGGAAATTTCTTCTAAAATAGGAACCAAAGTGAGATTTTGACAGCGCTGCACATTGTTTGTCCAATTTATCACATTTAGTGAGTCACGAAAAAATCATACTGAGTCAATCCCCAGTTGTCTTAACCAACATAAAAGGACTTTTAGGGTTTTTAATTCTGCAAAGTTGTTTGAACTTGTACCAATACCCACTAACGCTTTTAGAGATATTTGATCATTTATATGAATGATAATACCAGCCACACATCTATCTTGTGCATTGGAAGCACCATCAAAGTATGCCCACGGAACATCAGGTCTTATTTGTTCTTCTTGAATATTCTGGCAGGACAAAGAGGGAGTGTTTTGAGGGATCAATTCATAAATAGAGGCACATAGTATTGCAATAGGATAAGGATCTGAATATTGTTCCTGAAAAATGCCTTTGTTCTGCGCCAACCAAACCCCCCAACAAATAATCGGGGAAATGTTCCTATAATGAGCATAATTATAATTTGACCACCAGATTTTTCAAGTGTCCACCAAAGAAAGACCATGCTAATTGAGGTTGATGCCAACAACATTCAAGAAGACCTCCCATGTTTTTAAGTTAAAAGGACAACTTAAAAACATATAAGAAATGTTTTCTTCAAAGATTTTACATAAAATACACCATCTCGGCCCTTGCTTGTTCTTTTTTTTGTAGATTATCCCAAGTTGGCACTTTATTCTTGAGAATACACCAGAAAAAAGAAAAAAAAGAAAATATGGATTTTGCTCGACACCCAAGTTTCCATAGTGGCTTGTACCACCATCTTCTATCTCCACTAGCCCTTCGATTCATTTGTAGATTGTTCCCAAACTTCGGAGCATAAAGGCCACTGAGAGAGTGTACCCATCGAAGTTCATCAGCACTCTCCCTAATGCGAACATTTGTTCTTTGCAATTCCGTGGTATAGTCAAACCATACTCCATCCCACTGGGGCTCGAGATTTAAATCCTCGGAGACCTTCCAACCCTAATTCCAAAAAGAAGTGTATTCCTCATTTGTAATTTGATTGAGAAAATAGATACCCCGAGCAACGAGAAACTCCCTTAGTTCCCTTGGAAGAGTGAAAGCATCGTTACACCCCACTCAAGGGTCCACTCCCAGTCAAACACTAGCGCCATTCTTCACAATCCAGGACAAACCATCAACAACAATGTCAAACTATTCAATAGTGGCCTTCCAAATGGTCAATGAATTTCGTGATGACTTGTCCAGATTACGTAGCCAGGCATCCAAATCCAAAGGATCAATATATTTCCTTTTTATTACAGATGTCCAAAGGTTGTCCTTGGTTAAAAGACACCAACCCGATTTAGCAACCAAAGATCGAGAAAAGCTTGAAAGATCCTTAATTCCCCACCCACCCTAATCCTTTGGACGTGCAACTTTATCCCATGTAACCCAAGGGAGAACATCATCATCCTTCGAGCCCGCCCATAAGGTACGGCCACAAACTTTCCTAATATGAGTCATAACACCTTTTGGAACCCAAGTAAGCACGATCTAATAAACTAGGATTGCCATTAAAACAAATTTTATAAGAACTAGGCGCCCTACTCTTGAAAGCCACTTGAAACTCTAGTGCTTGACTTAATTTTTGATTTTTGCAACCAACCATTTCCAATTTGATTTCTTGTAGGAGTCCGAATTTAGGAGGAAACCCATATACTTGAGACTTTCCAAGAAAGGTTTGATGCCAAAAGGAAATAAAGATAAAATTATATTAATTCCCCCCTAGAGATCCCATTGTGTGAAATAGAAAACTTTTGAGCATTTATGCTCATCCCAGTTGCCTTGAGGAATAAATCTAGGACCATCTTTAGCTATGTTAGTTCACCCCTAGAACCATCACAAAACAATAGAATATCATCGACAAAAAGAAGATGAGTGATAAAGAGATTTATTGCAATTTAAATTCCTTTGAATTCACCCCTTCTGATGGCAATATGAATCAACTGGCTCAAACTTTTAGCAACAAAGAGGAACAAAAGGGGGGATAAAGGGCATCCCTGACGGAGGCCCCTCTGGCTAGTGAAAAAGGGGAAGGAAAAACCATTGATAAGAACAACAAAACTCACATTTGTGATACAACCCATGACCCAATTAATAAAACCAATGTCGAAACCTAGGTGAGTCATCAAAAGGCGCAAGAACATCCAACTAATCTTGTCATACGCCTTTGAAAGATCACTTTTGACAATTATTTAATTTTTGTTGAGTCTTTTGATATTGTGCAGAGATTCTTGGGCCACACCGACGACTTCATGAATTTTCTTCCTGAGAGATGTTTTTTGAAAGGATGGGTTTTAACCAGTTTGCAATAGTTTTGGCAATAATTTTATTTGTATAGTTGCAAAGAGAGATAAGTTTGAAGTCATCAAAACTATGAGGATCATCGGATTTAGGGATTAAGGCCAAGAAGGTTGAATTGAGGGGTTTGTGCACAAAATCTCTGCTCCTGGAATCCTCCACCAATCCTGCCAAGTCATCACCAATAAGGTCAAAAAAATGTTGGAACAATTCCACCCTCCAACCATGAGGACTTGGGATCTTTTCCTTTTGCATGGAATTTAGAACTCCCTCCACTTCCCCCTTTGTTACGGAAGCCAAACGATTGTCATTGTCTTCCTCATCAACACAACTAGGAAAAACCTGTGCCACTCGAATAACTTTGGTAATTGTGGCCTCTGGCAGAGACTTTAATAAATTTTTGAAATGGTTAACACCCAGGGCAACTAGGTCATTAAAAGAGATTGCCGACCCCCCATCAATTTTTTTCATTTCCCAAATGGTGTTTGTGTTTCTCCTGTCCTTTGCATATGTTTGGAAAAATTTGGAGTTTTCATCCTCAGCCTCAAGCCAAATAGCCCTACTTTTAAGCCTCCACTTTTCTTCAATGTCTATTAGAATCCTATGCCTTTCACTCTCCATAGCTTTCATCCTTTCCTTTTTCTCAGTCATCTCATACCCATCCCCCTCCAGGCTTTCTAAAGCCTCAAGTTCGATCTCAATGGATTTTAGAACTGCTTCATCTCTTAATGATTTTTCCTTTGCCCATGAAATCGTTGTCTGTTTCAATCTTTTAAGATTTTCCATAATAGACTGTGCAAGCGATAAACCCTGGGATTTGTTCAAAGGTCTCCATAACTCTTGAACCAACTTATTATAAGTCTAATCTTCTAATCAAGAAGAGTTAAATTTAAATGGAGTGTCAGGCTTCCTACTGGCCCCTTTTAACTCTAAGAAAATTGGAAAGTTGTCTGAATCACCCCCAGATCCAACCCACTGACTAAAGAAAGGTATTTGAGTAGCCAAATATTCTTTAATAAAAAACTAATCCAAGCGTTTTGCCATCCTAGCCTCTCCAACCCTCCTATTTCTCCAAGTAGGCTTTTCTTTTAACATGTTAACATCTATTAATCTGCCCATCCAAATCTTGTTTAAGAAGAATTCAGCCAAAGGATCTGCCTGAGCCATTGGCCCCCAAGATTTTGACAAACCTAAAGAAGCATTAAGATCCCCTCCTACCACAATCTTACAGCAATTCATCAAATAGTTTGAAAATAGATTGTTCCAAAAGGGAATTGTTTCCTAGCAAGGTCCATAAATGTTGATCAGGGTTAGGCTTGAGAAGAGATCAGAGGAGAAAATCTCCGCTCCTAACATCAATACGGAGCCCCAAGAGTTCAGGAGATTTAAGTTGTTGTCCCTAAGACCCATAGCTTAACCCCTAGAATGTCCAATTGCATCAAGTGCCACAAAGGTCCAGCCAGGCAACATAAGGCTCAAAGACTTTATTACCGAATCCTTAGGACCAAGAGTCTCTTGGAGCATAATTACATCACAATTGACATTTTTGAATAAATGTTTTAAAGCCAACTTTTTTCCGAGTGCTGGCTAGCTCTCTACAGTTGAAAAACAACAAAATCATTTGGAAACAACCGCTAGGGTCATCATTGCTTTAAGCAACCCTTTAAGGGAGAGTTGTTTTCCATTAGCAATGTCAAGCTTTGCTTTTAACTAGGCCTTTGAAATGTTTGTTTTCCAGCCATGGGTCTTAGGAGGACCGATAGAATCATGAATAAGGCCAAGACCACCCACAGGTTCCTCAAGATGTTCTCTTTTTTTCCTGGGGCTGAAGGTTATGATGGGGCTTTTCAGGGCAGAGTTCTGATGGACGGGGAAAACCAGATCCCGTCAATGAGGATCTAGATAGATTTAAAATTGGGATGGATGTGATGATACTGTCTAAAGCCAAAGATATGTTACAACATGGAGATAAAACTTCAGTAGAAAGCATGGAAGGACCAGGACCAAAAACAAAGTCCAATTGGGGCATCAACATAAACAAATGAGAGGGATAAGGGAGAGAAATAGTACCCGCAGAAAGAGATGCTTCCTCCTCTGCTATCTCATCCTACAAGAGTGCATTCACTGTGGTTTCCGCATCATCGGGGATTGCCAATTGAACCTCCTGAACCGATGCCTCTTCCTGTTGATCCCCAAGCATTGTCGGTTGCTCCATAACTTCATCATCGAGCTGATCCCACATCTCTTGAATCTACTCAACCCTATTCTTTCTCTGTTGTCTAAGCCCCAAGGGGAAATCCCTCACCAAGTGACCTTGCTTGTGGTAGCGGTGGCATCTATAAGGTAGTTGTTCATAGTCGAGTAACTGAGTGACGGAGTAACCATCCACCTGAATCTGCATCATATCTGCTAAACCTTCCCTCAGGTCCAACCTTACTAGGATGCATGCCACCTTCCTTTCCTTAGTCACACGAAATGACATATTGACATCCAGGAAAGTACCCAGAATGTTTCCAATTGCCCTGAACACACCCATCGACCAAAGATGAGGAGCAAGGGCTGGAAAGCGTACCCACACAAGAATTTCTTCTAATCTTTCTCTTTGAGTGTTAAATAGAGGAGTCCATTTTTTTTAAAGAAAATCAAAGCTTTCCCAAAACCCTAGTTTCATTCAAGCACCCATTCAACAGCTTCAACATCCAAAAACCTTACCATGAACCAACCCCTGGTTAGGCAAATGACCTTTGTTTGTGTAGTCAGACCATCATACGACTCCTTTTTGATCCATTCCAAGATGAAATTGGATGTGAATTTCCTTACCTTTACCCACAACATTATTATGTGCTCTGATGCATCCATAACTTCATCCATTTGAATGTCGACCCCTAGAATTAGATTCAACCTTTCTGCTTTCTTTCTAATCACTTTCCCCTTCTTCCTCTTCAGTCCTGAAGGTTGACCATTCATAGAAGGTGCTTTTGATGAGAGGCCTTCGCCATCTTGAATCTCAACCACCGGGAAACCCTCCAACGGTTCATCCGAAACCAAATTATTGTTGGGTAAAGCCCCAAAATCCAAAGCATGTCCACCAAAACCGTGAATAGGTGGATGGTTGCCCTCCTTCGACCCCTGTGAGCCCAAATCCACCTGACCCACCTTTTCCAATCCTTGGCAAGGTAGAGCTAAAAAGCCTAATTCGACCTTCCCTAATTCTGGTTGGACATGCATGTCTTCAGAAGAATTTATGTTCGGGAAGCCATTAAATGTGTTCTCCTCATTACCCACATCCACTGCTACTAATGAAAAAGACTCAAAGAGGTTTATTGCGCATTCCAGAGTAGGAATTTTGCAATTTTAAGTTCTGTACGGACTCAAGCTCACAACCGAGCGTTCATACCCCAATACTTCATTTAATCAGGATTGCAACCCTTCCTTTCTATTAAGCCCACTACTCTTAACAATATCTTCCAACCTGCCTGTTAGAAAACCAGAACCAGAGACTGAAAGTGGGGTTTTTCGACTTACTAGTATTTCCACTGACGAACTGATTGATTTGCCTGCCAATTGTACTGCACGCTCCTGACCGATGAGAACTCTAGTATCCGGAAACCAACAAATCGCCTTTGAGGAGAGAGGTTTTGACTCCTTTGCAAACCCTAGACCATCGCCAAAGGTCCATGCCAACTTTGTACCGCCACTTTTGCCAGGTGTAGACCTAACTGGCAAGACAACCTTCTCCAAATTCTGTTGTGTCGGTCCCAAGCCCCATACCAACAAAATGTTCTCCGGTGCTGGCTCCAAATCCACATAATCATTGGGGCTAACCATCCTACTAATAATTATGAGTGAAAAGAGACTAACAAACCAACTACACTGGTTGTACTGACTGGTGTAACGACTCGAGTAATGGAGAAGTCGGATGAAGAACTAATGTGTGAAGAAACCACCAAAGAGTAGAACGTGATCGCTAACCCTCTAGCACAAATTATTTAAAAACCCAGAGATAAAATCGAGAAACCCCTTAGAAAGCAAGCATGGTAATAGAAAATGGTTCGAGTAAAAACTACATGAGAAAAATAAACAATAACCACCAACCAATCACCCTTTAGCATGACTAGTAAAAGACCGAGAACCTATTCAACCAAAACACTAAACCTCGAAACGCTTAAGACATTCCCGCGACACTAAGCCCTAGAGCGGGGTCATTGAACATGTGGCTCCCTTAAAACTTGTAAATTGACTCCCTCGACTCCATTGAATTTTGTTTCCGCTCAACTCAAGATCTTGAATTTCTCACTAGTTATTGAAGAGACATGTTCCAAAAGACATCAAATTCCCAAATATTAAAACTAATAACCTAAAAAAATAAAAATAAAATCCTAATATATAATGTAACTCTATTTTTTATTATTATTTTTTAATTACTTTTGATAATGTACTTTTTTTATATTATTATTTTTTAAATAATTTCATTTTTTTTAATTTCATTTACTTATATTATTATTTTCTTTACGAAACCATTTGTTTGTGAGACAAGGAACCCACCTACACATGCTAAGTCTACCCAACCATATATACTCTACCCTGTGATTTTGACCCAATAACATCTCAAAAATAAATACATACTTTAACTATTAAACCTACTTAAATTCAATTATAACCCTTCATAAAATCCAAAACTGCCTCCAATTAACCTCACCTAGTTGACCATGACCGAACTCTTCAACACCCGTGGATCAACATAACCCCAGGTGGCGGGCCAAAATAGTGAGTGATACCGAAGTGGATAGAGGGGTCGGTGCTCGGAACCTCACAACAAAACCCCAATTATTTTTAAAACATCTCGCGTTTCAACCCTCCAAATTTATCCCCATAACGAAACCATTTTTTCTTGTAACATCTCAAACCCTCCTCATCTCCAACAAAGATCGACGCTCTTTCGTATATATTGTGTCTGTATATTTAGAGTTTTGCCAACAAAACCCTTGTCCATTCGTTCACAACATTCAGATTCGTCCCTCATCTCTGTCTGTTTTTCATTTCATACCCTTGTTGATTATTTTCAGACTACTATTTTATGCGCACACCTCTGGGCTCTTTGGGATTTATGGTTTGTGGTGACAGAGAAGCCATCGAAGTCCCAACTCGTTGCGCTTCTGGACGCTCGCAGAGTTCGCTTAGGTCGCATCTCCCAACTCGTTAGTCGAACTCGACTGCTGTTGTTTAAGGTATGTTTATGCACCTCATAGAATGGTCATTTGCTTATTTTTTAAATTGAGATTTAGGCTCGCTGCAGGGGGTTTGCCTATTTTTCAAACGGAGATTTTGGCTTGCTTGCTTCTGCTGGGGTCTAACCGGAGAAAAACCGATATTCTGATATTCTATCTTATTTTTTTGGATTGTCTTGTTGGGGTTTTACCTACTGCATAAAAAACATAATCTGCTTTCTATTAAACCATGAACCCCGTTGTTTACTCACTGTTCTCCTCAGAAATTGCCCCCGAAGGTTATATTGATGTCGTAGTTTTTATCGTACCCAGGTCGTTGATGCGCTTATCAAGTGCGATATAGATAAGGTGTCTCTTGCTATTTGTTTCTATGGTGGTCAAGTGGTGAATGGAGGAAACGTTGTTCATAAAGGCCCGTGTTGAATCTTGTTGACACGAAGCTACTCTGTTAATGGGGACAGCTATTATACTGTCTGGTATCTTATTTTATAATTCATGGAGCGTTTGTACTTGGCAATGCCTTCAAATGGACAAGGCAAGGTGCAAGTTTTGGTTGATTTTGACAACCAGGAAAAATGCTGATAAGACTATCCTGGATCAAGGAAAGAACTTTGAAGTGTTTACATTTAGGTATATGCAACAATAGTATCAAAACTCGAAATCCGTTTTATTTCATTTTTTTGGGGGAAGTCCTTTTAGAAACACGCCCTGAGTGGTTGCACTACTTAAGAGCAGACTTCCTTTGGCCTAGGTTTCCAGGTTTAAAAGGCCACTATTGCATCAAAATTGGCTGAGACTTGCACCAGGGCACATCCATCTGGGGTTTACGCTATTTGGGCGGGTCAGACCACGCAAGAATTTCTAGTTTTTTGAGGTTGCAATATTGTGTTTGGGAAAGATGTTGCAACATTAATCTGGATTTACTTTTTGGCTTGACATTGTTGATACCGTTGCAAAGGGCTCTATGATCAGTATATGTATTGATCGATTAAATAATGAGCCTGTCTAACGTTTTTTTGAGTTAGTACTATATCGTTTGGAAAGGGATTTGTATGGATGTTATGTTTTGCTAAACACTTTTTCCCTGCCCGGGTATTCACATATTTCTTTGTCTACTGTCAGCAAAAATTACCAGGTATTTATTTGATCAGTGACAATGAGTAGCCGTGCAAGTCGAACATTATATGTTGGGAATCTACCTGGTGATATCAGGGAGAGGGAAGTTGAAGACCTATTTTACAAGGTTCTTGTTCTAGACTTCGTGCTTCTTACATTTACCCTAATCTTCTTCAAATTGATCGTTGCCTTTCGGATTTGTTCTGATATACATAGTTACATGTTCTTTACCTGACTTCTTAATTAGTAATTTAGTATATTTATGAGGTTTGTGGTACGTAACCTAGTGTTGTCAAAGAATAGTTCATGCTATATGACTAATTGTATATCTGATGAAAATTTAACATTAGTGCTGCTTCTCGGTATTAACAGATTGATGGTTTATGCAGTATGGACCTATTGTTGATATTGATCTGAAGATTCCTCCCAGGCCTCCAGGTTATTGTTTTATTGAGGTATATATTAACCTTGAGTCTTTGATCCATCTTTGCACTTAATAGATCCAAGGCTACTATGGATCTGTGCCAGTGTAAATCCTTCAATACTAGGTGCATCTTATAAATGGTTTTAATTTTTTTTTGACATTTTGTACAAATCATGATTTTTTTTCCATTGTACAAAAGTGGTTTTTTGTTATCTTATTAATGTTTAATCTGTCCACCCAGTTTGAGGATGCTCGTGATGCAGAGGATGCTATTCGTGGTCGTGATGGGTATAACTTTGATGGCAATCGTTTACGAGTGAGTTAGATTCCTTCTAGGATTGATCTTTCTCATTTTTAATAGTACAGTATACTTAGCTAGAATGTTGTTACATGCAGAATGATATTGTTTGAATGCTTTATACAGGTCGAGCTTGCCCATGGTGGTCGGGGACAATCTTCAACTAATGATCGTTATAGTAGTTACAGCAGTGCTGGAGGGGGGCGCAGTGGAGGAGTGTCTCGACGTTCTGAATATCGCGGTCTGTTTTATAGTGTGTATATGGTTAATATTATTACAAGTCAATGTTGTATTTCAATCATGGAACTCAAGTCAATCCATTTTGTTTTAATATTTTGCAGTCCTTGTTACTGGCCTACCATCATCGGCGTCATGGCAGGATCTAAAGGTGCGGATATCCTTTGATTTTTTCTTTGGCTTTTTATGGCTTAATAAATTGAATTTGCAGTTGAAAAACCAGTTTATATTTTAATATTTCAGGACCATATGCGGCGAGCTGGCGATGTTTGTTTTTCTCAAGTCTTTCGCGATAGCAGTGGTATTATTCTTTTCATGAGTAGGATTTATCTTTTCATTAGTATAAAATGCTTGACAAATTTGTGAAGTGTGCCTCAAAAGAATATAAAAATGTTGAACACAACAATAAAACAAACCAGCATAGATTTTCTTAACTCCAATTCTTTTTTTTTACAGAGCTTTTTGCTTGATTATATATATATAGATGAATCTATGCTGGTAGAATATCAGTTGCTCTTTATGTTGTATTTTGTTTTGTTTTGTTTTTATTGAGAGGAATCAGCAACTGGACTGGTCTTGTACTCATGTGACACAGGGTCGATTCAGATTGCTACCCCTATAACCTATAGGTGCCTACATATGCCCTCTCTACAGGAACAAGTGAATCGGGGTGATTTGAACCTCAAACCTTCTCACACATAAGACTTCATTTTAACAGTCATTGCCAATTGAGCTGCCTCATGGGGGCTTGCTGTTATTGTATTACAATTATTAACCATTATCTTAATGTCAAAACCAACTTTTAAGACAAGTTGCTCTTCTTCACCTCTTATGTCCAAATTTACAAGGTTGAAGCTGTTTATTGTGTAAATCAGCTGTGTTTTCTCTTCATTGTTAATATTACATTGTAACTTTGAAACTCTGTTTTATCCTCTCTTGTTGATGCATGTTTTTATTTTGTTTTGTTTGTATTGTATGATCGGTTAGCAGTCGAACTAACAGAGTGAGGTTGATTATTTGATTAGCTTAGCTGTTTGTTATGTTATCGTCAGCTCAGTATTATCTATGATTATATGTTTATCAATTCGTGTTCTTTTGGGGAATTTTCTAGTAGGCTTTTCTATGGCAATATTTGGTTTGTCAAGGGTTTATGTAAGGTTTGAAGGAATTCCACAAAAGTCACAATTTTAGGATCATAAAATGTTAATTGGACCCTAAATGATCAATTTTTTTTCTCCAAAGGGGGCTATGCAGGAGAGTAAATAAATAGACATGTGGTTGAAATTGTTGAAGCAGTTTGTGGGTTAGGTTGGCAGGCAAGATAAAGGACAAATTGAAGTTAGATTCATATCAATGTCCACCACCTGAAGGCCAAACTAGGTCAGGGACTAGAGAATAGATTTATCACAAAGAATGCTTGCTTGGTAATGTTCCTAGGAGTGTGAAATATCCCCGTAATCTTGTCGAAAAGAACCCTGTGAAGATCAACCTGGTTTCTCCAAAATGTAATTTTGAGTGAGATAGCCATCTTCTCGTGTAACCACTGTAGCTTTGATAATGAGCAAGGATCACAACTCACCTGATCAAGAGATGAGAATCTCTTTGAACATTAGTGCTGTGGGTATGGGTATCTTTCCATCCAGACGAAGAATTGGGTGAAGATATGTTTGCAAGGAAGGTTCAGTGGGATGGACAAATTGAGTTTGGTTGTAGACAGTGGAGGGAAAGATGTGGATTATAAGGATTACTCATATGAGCGTGATGTTAATGCATCACTTGAAGAGGGTTGATGCAATCGTTTGGAGTTTACGATACATGACACTATTAAATCATAATGAAACTGGTCAATGGTTGACATTACGGACAGTAACCAGCTACCAAAGTAATAGTTAAGATATTGTCTAAAGCTTATTGTTGAATTTTTTTGACAAAGGGCTAAAATCAAGTCTCTCACAGACAAGAGTGTTGAACTTTGACAAATCTTATTTGCTGTTGCCTATGTTGACGCAGCTATATTGGTTAGTGCAGTATGTGTAGTCTTGGAGCACTTTACAATTTTTTAGTCAAATGGTCTTTTCCTTGTTTGGACCTTTTAGAATCATTTTTTGCATTTAATCTTACTGTACAGGTACAACTGGGATTGTGGACTACACGAATTATGATGACATGAAATATGCTGTAAGTCTTCAGTTTGAGTTTACACGAATTTTCTTTTTATTATTCTGATCTGAAAATATTGTAGTTTCAGAAATCTATGGATTGGTTCAGCTTCTTTGGGGACCTGAAGTATTTCTTTGAGGGTCTGAAGTGTTTCTTCTTGGGTTAGGATTCCTCTTCATGGTGTATGGAACTGGAAACTTGATGGCTCAATTGTAGGAACCCATATTTTCAATTTTATAAGTATATATTTACTAAATGGATGCTTATCTACCTGATATTCTGCTTGTATACAGATCAGAAAACTTGATGACTCTGAATTCAGGAATGCATTTTCTCGGGGTTATATCCGGGTATTTATGTTGCATCTTTCCATTTTCATGCTTTGTGAATTTTTGTTCAATTGAAGTTTTTTTAAAGTTTTGTAGCTTATGTGGAAATGCTTCCTCCATTATCAATCAGGTCAAGGAGTATGTATCCAAGAGAAGCATTTCAAGGAGCCCCAGCCGCAGTTACAGCCATAGTCGTAGTCGTTCTGTGTCGCGGAGTCGCAGTCGGAGCCGAAACAGAAGCAGGAGCAGGACCCCTATTGGCAGCAGGAGCCGTAGTAGGAGCCGCAGCATCAGCCACAGGTGCTATTAAATACGTTGTAACATAATTAGGGAATTTGTATCCTCATTGTAATATTTATGTTTTAGCATTTATGTCCTCTCTATTGATGCTTGAAAATTTTAAACTTGCAGCAAGTCTCCAAAGCATAAAGCACCGGCTCGTTCAATTTCAAAGTCACGATCTCGTTCTCCATCTCAGCCTCGCCCTCGTCCTAGGCGCCATTCTCTGTCTAGGTAATGCTTATAGTCACCACAAGTTGGCTGAAAAAATATTTGTAAGTTTTATTTGTATAAGAGTTTTTCATTAACATTATTAGGTGCCTGGTAACTGGCTTTTATTGACTACTGCTTTTGTTCCTTGTGTAAATGTGTTTACTTCGTATTGGAAGCTGGATTTGAAGTTTGGAGTACAGTTGGCTTCTACACTTGGACTTTACTCTTTGGAACTTGGCAAGTTGGAATGCAGCTTGAAATTAACATGAATGATGTGTACGTAGAATAAGTTGACTAATAATAACAGTCAAATTTTGATGCATTTGTGAACATGTGTGATGGTGGATGAGTGAGGGTTTTAGTATGACTAGGGTTTAATAATGAACATGTGATGGTGTATGATTGAGTCATGGTTGTGTGTTTTGCATGTAAAATGGGAATGCTTTATGAATTCAACTCATATGGGCATTTGCATGTGTCATTAAAGGATGATTTATGAATGGGACCATATCTATTGTGAACATATGTTGCATGCCACTCAAGTGTGTTTTCGTTGCTGTAACGAACACATTTGGTCTATCCTATGTGTATGTGTTGGTAATGTGAAGCAACAAAATATTGTGGATATTATGCATTTGAGCCATGAGTTATAAACATGGAAAGCAATTTGTCAAAGAGGTTATGAAAGCTGTTCCCCCTTGGTCTAGATGACATGCAATGGCTTTTGAGGGTTTTAGTGTGACAGTTGCATCTTGTGCATTTGTGAGGGTTTTGGTGTGACAGTTGAATCTTGTGCATTTGTGAGGGTTTTGATGACTAGGGCTTAATTATGTATGATCCTGAATCGTGGTTGTGTACTTTTTGTGTGAAATGGGAATGCTTTATGAGTGATAGAATGATAGGTATCTGCATGTTGCATGATAAAATGATTTGTGAATGGGTCCATATCTTATATGAAGTGAACATATCATGCATGTGGCTCATAAAATGTGTGTTTTTGTTGTGGAAACAAACACATTTTGAATCCCACAGATTATGTGTTGGCAGTGTGAAGCAACAATATTATGTGAATAGGACTATACAATGCATTCAAGCCTTGTGCTATAAATATGGAGAGCAGTGTGTGTAAGAGGTTATGAAAGCTGTTCCCCTTCCATGACATTCAATAATCATCTGATCACTCTTCTAAATTCAAGGTAGATGTCTATAACCCAAATAATGCCACAATTAAGAGAAGAACATTAAAAAATTTATAAGCACATCATGAGGTATCAAGGAATCTAGTCTCTGGCATCTCTGCTTCATTGGAAAGGAATGGGGACTAGTGGATGGTAATATGGTATAGAATGCTGGAAGGAGTATGTAAGATGTTTTTGAGAGATATGATGATTGAAATGTTTAAATAGTAGACAACGTTGTCAGGAATGATAATTTGGAAATAATGAACTTGAAAAATTATAGCATATCTCGATCACTGGCATGCTGTTTTCCTACCTGGCCAGGAGTGCAGTAACTCGGAACTTTTCATCACATAATCCAGACTTTAAGGCATGATAATATCTGGTCAGTGTTTTCAGTCAAAAGTATGGCAGTGTAATAAACCTTGCTTGTTTGACATCCACTTGATATTTTGAATTTTCTCTATCTTGTGTTTACATCATATAACAGGATGTGGACTTCCATTTATCCAGAGGCTTTCTGCTCTGCATTCTTCCTGTCCTGGTCAATTTTATTTGGAAACTTATGCTTTGTATTAATTATTGTCTTCATATTCCGTATTCCATGTTTTATGTTTTCACTGCATTATAAATGCCAGAGCAGAAAAGGCTTTCCTTCCATGCGTTCCAAGAGCTTCATACAATGTTTTATTTGCTATTTGCTTCTCAACCTTTATTAAAGCCTCTATAGAGAGGATGCCTGTACATTCTCCCAATCATTACCAACCTTGTCATCTCTGCTGGGTTTTTCAAATGGGTTGTTTCCGTGATAACTGTCTTGTTCTTCCTACATATCCTTTCAATCTTTCTGCTCTTCAACAGTCTGATCCCCTGGCTGAGTCTTCTACTCATTCTGTTCAACTCTTGCTCATCCTATATGGAGAACATTCAAGGGTCATTTGTGTTTGCAACCCCCCTCTTTCCCACTGCTTTCCATTTTCCTTTGCATATCAATGTATTCCCCCTCTTTCCCACTGCTCAATTCCTAATTTTGAGCAGTTCCTTGTTATCTTATTTGAAGCAAAAACTGAACTTGAATGTTGCTATAAATTGCTAAAGCAGTAAAAGGACTGAATATTCTGATAATGGCTTGAGGTTATACGTAAATGTGGCCACACTGGGCCATTTTACTTCTAGACTGAATTTCCTTGGTGTCTCCTAAGCTCAAAGGGTGGAATCATATCAAAGTTTAAGGTGATCTGATAGCCTCAATTAATGAACAGATCATCTTTGCATATGAACCACAGGCCCCAATAACAATCCAGCCTTCAACGTCTTGTTGAAAAGAGAAGTTTATGACAAATTCTCCTTGAAGCTGCAGATGCCAAAACTGTTCTTTTGGGCTGAGAATTCCCTTATCCCAGTGTTGCTTTTGATTCAAGAAACTGGGGGTGCTTTGTTTTCAGAAGAATCTATTCTCTTTCAGATCAGAGTATAATTCTACCTTCTACTTTTTTAACTTATTCAGTCAATTACCATAGGGAATAGGTTCTCCCCAATTCCAATCAGCTTGGAAAATGAACAGGAAAGTCATTAATAACAAAATCCCTGGGCAAAACATAAACAGTTAGTATGCTGGGATGTCTCTCTGCAAACAACGGTTATGGCTTGTACAGGTTTGCATGGCTCAGGACATGATTGGAATTTGGAATACAAATTTGAGCAGAACTGCTGCTCTTTTCCCTCGGGAAAAACACAATCAGCCATTCCAGTGTCCACTGGGATGTCTCTCTGCAGGAAACAATGGAGCACCTAGTTTTCCATCTCAGGACATGATTGAGATTTGAACTTGTACATTTCTCCCGGTTTTCTATACTAGGCTTTTTTTAACAGAACAATCTCATTCACTAAATAAAAGTGCCCCATCTACATTTTCTGTTACAGCTTCTGGAAATTAAAATCATTCAAAATTATATCTGACAACTAATTCTGAGCTGTGCATTTGTTGTATTGTTTGCATTAGTCTAACAGTTGCATCATTGCTATGTCTTCATAATGTTTGCATCAATTTTCTTATTTATAATAAAATTTACATGGGATATTTCTCTTTTTGAGTTGTGCTGGAGTGAGCTTTGGAATTTTTTCAAAGAAATGTCTTATTGCATCTTTTTATCGTTTCTTATTTAACTGTTAAGACGTTGGACAAAGAACAAAAGGTGCAAGTGAAATCAAGTTCTAGAGTTGGTGTTCATTCACAGATGAAGAAATTGTTGTTCAGGAGATCTATGAGATCAATAAATGTCATAGCGATGTCATTGACCACATATGTAGATTGATGCTGATTGGCATCAGTTGTGAACCTCCAACTATATTTTGTACAGCTTGTGATGATCGGTGGCTGATTTGTGGAGGTTCTCATCACGGATTTTGTCCCTACACATGCTACTTTCTGGGTTTAGAGAATAACATCCAGAGCATCATGGGGAAACTTTTGGAGTTATCAAAGATATCATTATTTGTTTTTTTTTTCCTTTGACTATTAACTTAAACAACTACATATTGAGTGTTTTATACTATGTATAAAAGAGGGACCACCATGATGAGCTAAGAATCCACTATCAAATTTATCAAGATCAGAACTGCCACTTGGGCATTGAATAATATACCAAAAGCAGGTGGCTGGTCCATAGATGACAATAAACTGTAGCCTTCTGGCACACAACTAAAAGCACACGTTGATAATTATGACTCTGGCAGTAGATTGAAATCTTAGCCAATAATAGGACACCATGTGCATTCTACTTATCTGGATGTACACAACATTCTGCAATATTTCTTATAGGTTTTGTAACCACCTTCATATCTGAGTTTTGCAATTAAGGCTTGCTGTGGCACTTAGAAATCGGCATTCAGCTCTGGATATCTGCAATTGTTTTGTGATCAAATAGCATAGTGTTATTAGTGTTGCAAAAATATTCAATTTCTCTTGATTTTTCCTAGTTTTTGGAGTTTTTTTGGGGTGCTGAGTTTTCTGAGTTTTTGAAGTTTTTTCAGGTACGAGTTTTGCAACAACTTATTTGATGATATAAAATCATACAATATCAAAAACAGACTTTCAGCTTAGGGAATCTTCAAATTATCGTATTGTTCTGTTAGTTCCCAGAATCTTTGGCTTTTCTCTAGTTTTCCAGCCTTTCAGGTTGTCAAGTTTTCAAAGGTTTTCTGTTTTTTTTTTCATTTATCTGGTCCAGGTTTATACTTTTTCCATGTTTTGCCGATTTTTCTGATTTCCTTTGTAGATGGTCCTTGCCTATAGTTTGCTGATGCGAAGTTTTGCAACAGTGTATGCTATGATATCTAATATCATAGGTATGCCTGTTTTTGTCCATAAAAAATTGTGTTCAACCAGTAGTTTTGCTGAGTTATGCTTGGGTCAAGGGTTTGTCAAAATTGTTCAGTCACAATCTTGTCTATACTTAAAGTTTAAACACCCTAACATTACATTCTTGATCTGTAAATTTTATTGGAATGGATGCTTGATTTTCTGATATTGCAGTGGGGGTCAGTAGCTTAGAAGGCCTTTTTTGGGTCTTCTAAGGTATCACAAGGGTTGGGAGTTGGAGTTTGATAATTTGCAACATTCTGGTTGTGCCTGAATTTTGCTTCATAATATTGCTGTGCTCATGTTCAGTTGCAATGTTTGCAATGATCAAAGAAACACAGGCAAAAAAACTAGTCTCGGAAGTTTTTGGACAATTTCTTGCATATATTCATAATATATACTGTCTGTATAACAAGGATCTGCAGCAGCAACTCAAATGTGGGAATTGCATAATGAATCTTGATGATGGAATATGATGCTCATGTTCAAGACCCACCTCTGTTCCACTTTTTGTTGTTAAGGAGGTATGGAGTTTTATAATATACTATTTGAGCAATTGCCATGAAATATTAGTTTTCATGTTTTATACAATTAGACAACTCCAGTACTATTAGGAGTTAATGCCAATGATACAGAATGCGACTATAAAGCTGGCTTATCATGAATTATGAGGATAGCGAACAGGAATGGCTGGTTTGCATGCAACGCTGATAATAGGACTCAAAGTGGCCACATGCTTTATGAGGTTGGCTGCCAGTCATTCTTCTTTTATCAACATATTCTTCCTTCTAGATGTTTGCTCTTCTCGATTTGAGCATTGTGATTGTGTTGTAATTATGTTACTGAAGCTTTATTTTCTAGTTAAGGGAATTTTATGATGATGTTATGTTGGAAGTAGCTACACCCAATTACACAGTCTTATCCCTAGGTTCCTCAGTTGTCTAGTATCTATCAACCTTTGGATACCTAGTTTCTATGGTGCAAATAATCTCTTGGGTACAAATCTTGTTTTGTGAAATTTAAAGTATGCTCTTGTTTTTCGAAATTTAAAATAGCTAATTTTAGCAAGGCTGATAATATGGTTATTGCATGTAATCTGATCATACTAATTCCATCATACCGTTTTATAGAAATGTTTTTCTAACAGGTGACACAAACCATTCTTTTCCATGTGCTCAGACATTACAATTCTTAATGATAATTTGCTTTGACGAGCAGGTGGTTCTACTGAGGGATTCAGCTTCTTGTGTTCATTTTGTAGACATAGAACACCTAAACCAACACAGGCTTCCAACTTCCAAATTGAAGGATGTGGATATGATCCTACCAATTATGCAATTTGCCATTGTCTTTTCTATGGTATACAGAATAGGGCTTGGATTTATACCTGAAAGGAAGTACTCCAAATTATAATTCTTTAAAACAGACAGCAAATGATGTTGGCATGAAAGGTCCAATCTTCTGCATGGTTTTGACCTTTTTGTCAGGTAGAAGAGGTTTCTCCAGGTTTCTCCTGCATGTTCAAGAAATGCTCGAGATATATTTGTTGTTTATGGAACACGTCTACTAGAGTACTTGTGGAGAGTCAGACTATATATATGTTCTGAACTGTTTTTCAAAGAAGCTGCCATAGTCTGTCATGTAGTCCTGAAGAATAGATTGGAAAAGAAATGTCCCGATGCCTAATTGCAAAAAATTACTGTGAATCTTGATTATGGATGGATGATGAGGGTTCTAGATCGAAGATATTATAGTTGATCTTTTTTCAGAAGGGATCTCAAAAGTGTGTAATTGCAGTGTAGTCCCTTCATGATAGGAGGGGGCCTCGCATCTAGGTCTTACAAGTTTGTGAGAACACAACATGAGGTCAGTAGATGCTGTGTCAGAATTGCAAATGCATTAGAGCATCTAACATCAGAATTAGATGCCTGAAAATTTCGAATCTAGAATCTGATGTGTTATTTCAGGATCTTGCTCCATTATATCATGCATAATAAAATTATGAGAACCTGCCACGTCACTTGGAAGTACACCCCATTGCATTATGCAATTTTCTTTTGCCGTGCTGTACATAGATTGATACTATTCAGGTTCCCAAGGAACACCACAAGAACAAATTGGCTTGGAAAACACCAATTGGCTATCACTTTGTCCTTTCTACATAGATATGGTTCCTGCAACAAAAATGACATGATAAATGGTGTGGTACATTGGCAATGTTTCAGTAACAGTAGGGCAATATTGTTATTTACCATCTTTAATAGTGTGTTTTTCATGATGGGAAGCAAATTTTCTTCATTGTCTCGGCAAGGTGCAGGGTAAGCCTTTCATGGTTGCCTGTGATATTTCAGATAAACTATTTTTATCTGCAGCAGAAGAGATAACCATACACGAGTCCTCTGTGTAGTTCAACGAGTTCCTATTTATGAATATTGATCTAGCATATTTCTTATCCTCGTGGTTGTTTTTTATTCAGTGTGGCATTGTGGAGTTGGTGATTTGTTGGCTAGTTTTGATTTGCCCTCTTAATGCATCTTGTTTGATACTTTTGCAGATCACTATCAAGGTCCAGGTCAAGGTCCAGAACCCCTCAGCGTTTGGTATGTTAAGTTTTAAACAAGTTTTCTGAGCTACTCAATTTCCAATGTTGCTAAATTTAACATTATCCTTCTTTTTGCTACAGCCAACCTCATATAAACCTCGAACTCAGAGTCCTAGAAGCCGCAGCCTCAGTCGGAGCCCCAGCCCTAGCAGGAGCCGCAGCCGATCCTATTCTCGTTCACCTGCAGTAATTGATTTACCCTCTTCAAATCAGATTAGTCAAATCATGAATACTGTCGCTGGTAGGTTGCTCAATTATTTTAGATAATAATGATATGTCCTGTTCCATTGCAGGTTAAATCTGCTAGAAGTCTGTCTCCAGCTCCCCGAGATGATTAAGCTAAATCCTATACATTTTATTTTGGAAAGTTAATGGAAGATCTCTTAGAGGAAAAAGTGGGAAGTTGTTCAAACAAGAGTTTCTTGAAAACATCGTGGTAACCTCTCTGGTCATTTACATCTATGTGGCGTTGCTGAATCATTTAATACCGACATTTTGGATATATCCTGCTGTTGGCTCTAAAGAGGCTCTTGTATTATTTTCTGAACTTGCTCATCTCTATGAGTGGCAGAACCTCTGATTTTTGGGTTGGTTGGGAATTTATTTGCACTTATGCTTTCTTTTGATAGAAAGCATGGGCCTATTCAGCACTATGCACTGCATAATTTGATTGCAGAGCAGCTTTGACTGCTTGTAGTTAAGTTTTTTTTTTTTTCAAGTTTATTAGAGTACGTGATATAATATATCGATAATATTCTTTTATGTTTGAATGTGGCGTGTTGCTCCAGGTGTGTTTTGTACATGCTTTCATTGCTTTGAATTTTTTTGGTTGATGGTGAGCATGTGATGGCCTCTTGGCTGTTAATTTTTGGGACTGTTTTGCAGTGAAGTCTTTGGGAGGCCCTTTATTTACAATGCAAATTTACTATTTATATGTACCTTGCTTTGTTATCCGCCATTCTGGTGGTGGTCTCTGTGATTTGTTTTTCACATTGATATAATTACCATACGTCTTAAAATGCCATCAGTGACCAAATTCTGTATTGTGTGCCCCCCTTTGCTAATTTTACAAGATGAATTTATGTCCAGTCAACGTATAATTATAAATGCAGAATGTGGCGCCCTCTTGATCTGTACCGCCCTCTATTTAATATTTGTATGTGTTTCTCGGTCCCACCCTATATTTAATATTTGGACGAGTTTCTTTGTCAAATATTTATAAATTTGTTAAAGGTTAATACAAACGTTGAAGTCTGACCAAAGATTGTTGACTCGTAATTTTCCGGCTTCATACCTTCGTCACAATTTTAAAGATCCTGCAACCTAGTTTAATGGAAATCCAATATGATTTGGCTGGCTTTTAGGGATATGAAATACAATACGCGGCTAGCTATTTTAGCCTTTTTTTCTACTCTAAAATTTTCATCTAGTGACAAATTAAACATTTCTTGTATTAGATACTTTTTTAAAGTATCTAGTTGCATTCGTTCTCACGAATGAAAATGGAAAGTTATATAAATGGTTTTTTTGCATTCATATAATTTTTTGTTTAAGAGATGTGTATCATGTGGAAGGAGTTTTACCTAGTTTTCATCTAATGATGCATTAAACATGGCTTATATTACATGATAGAGATTGCTTAGTAGAAAACATCCCGTTCTCACAAATGAAAATGGAGAGAGTTATCTAAACACATTTCTCATTCACTGGAAATGTATCATATGTATTGATTGCTTACCTAGTTTTCATCTAATAATGGATCAAACATTTCTTATATTACATAATAATAATAGATTAAATATTTCTTATATTACATAATAAAGAATGCTTTGTTAAAATGCTTAGTTAAAATCATATAGTTTTCACAAATGAAATTGGGGTGTTATCTAAATATACTTTTGCATTCACGGGGTTTGTATCATGTGTAGTGATATTACATAATAATAACAGATTAAATATTTCTTATATTACATAATAAATAATGCTTTGTTAAAATGCTTAGTTAAAATAGTGTTATCTAAATATATTTTTGCATTCACTGGGTTTGTATCATGTTTAGTGAGTGCCTATCTAGTTTGAAGGCAGGTATATGTGTAAAGATTGCTTATCAAGTATGAATTTAGAGTTTGAAATTTTATGTATGTAATTTTTTTTTTGGGTTATATTGTTTATAGGCCTGTATATCTAGTTCTCATTATGTATGGTAGCCATTTATCTGAAGTATTTTTTTTTCCAGAAATTGAGACCTAAGGTTTGAAGCTTCAGTGGTGTTGATATGTTCACATAGTGATAAATCCACTTATATTCAATAATAGTGTGGAATGAGATGAGAAAGGGGTTGAATGCAATGAATGATTCAAATTATAAACAATCTGTTGATTCGCAACTAACAATTACATTGGAATAAGTATTAGACTTGACTGAATGTAAACCATCCTAATGAATGATTCAAATTCCAAACAATCTGTTGATTCACAACTGTTAATTATGTTGGAATAAGTATTAGATTTGACTCAATGTAAACCATCTTAAAACGAACTTTCATGGCTCCTATAACTCTTACAACAATTGTAGACTTGTACAAATATTCACACCAAAGATTACAAAATGAGACATTTACATTACAATAAAAACAATAACATGCAATTTTGAATTTAAAGACTTTCTTTAGAGATGAGGACCAATTTCATATGCTACTTGGAGAACAATTGATAATTTTTGATCTTTTTTGTTTGTTTGTTTGGTTTATTTCATATATTCTCTTTTTCTTGGTTAAACTCACTTCCTATCAAGGAAAGCTAAATACCTTTGTTTCCTAACAATTTCACATTATGTGCTTGGTCAATTTGTCTTTTTTTTGGATTGATTTTGTCCTTGTTAATCTTCTCAATGTTGCCAAGCCATTTTCTGCCTTTGATCCTTCTCTATTGCAAGTTATTTTACTTTTGATAGTATAGCAATGTTTCTTATGTTGTCCTGGATAATTTTTCCCCATTGAGGAAAGCTACTTTACCTCTAGTAGTGCCTACTATCAACATGTTGTCTACTTTGTCAATCTTGTTTCCTTAGGGAAATACATTTTTCATTTGTCACTTTGCGCTAGCTTGCATGGTGTTGTTACTCTTACTAGCATTGCCACTCTCTCTTAAATTACAAGTTATTTCTCATTTGCTAATTTGAATGGTATTTCTGCATTTTTCACTTGGTTAAACTTGTTATTCCCTTGGGGTATTTTTTTTGTTTGCTATCTTTCCAATGTTGCCATCTTGCTTGCTTGGTCAACCTTTTCTTTGGGCAAGGTATTTTTTGGTTGCTAGTACACCTAGTTTTTCCACATTCTCTGCTTGGTCAACGTTGCCTCTACTATATTATCCTTTCCCATGTGGAAATATATTTTTCCTTTGCCACAATTTTTATTGGTCACCCTTGATCCCTTTGGGAAAATATGCTCTTTCTCTTGTGTTCCTTTCCCTTTCATGCACTAGGAAAGCTACTCACATTTCTATTCAAGATATTATGTGCCTAATGTTTGTCTCATAGATTGCATTGATAAAATTTCTTGTTGCCATGTGAGCATCTAGCATGTTGAGGTTGAACTAACTACTTGAGGTATGGTGGTTGGATGAGATACCAAATAATCTCTCAAAGGGAATAGCTTAGGTCTCTTTATGTTAGCCTTGACTTGTATACATCATAAGTATTTAGCAGCATTGCCTCTGATTTTGTTCCAAATGGATCATTTTGAGCATGCTTTCTGTCCTACTTGCTTACTCAATTTTACAAGGTACCTAATACATGCTTGATTACGTGGTAATTATGATTACTTTTTCAACTTTTCCTAACATCATTTGACAAATATGTATTATTGCTTGTTACCTTTCATTTTTCCCATTATTGCTTACTAGCCTACCTTGCACATGGTGTGTGCAATCTCTCTAACTTTTGTCAATTATCATCTCCACCACGATGAAGTTTAAACAAAAATGTGAGCGAGGGGGTAACATCTTAACTAAGGTCACATTAGGTCATACATTTTGTGCATAATAGATAGATCTTTTATATGTGGTTTGCTTATTGTTTCCTTGTTAAAACCATGCTTTATTTTATTTTTGTTTGTCTTTTCTCCCAAGTCAAGGATTATCTATTAGGCTAGATTATATTAGATTAGTTTATGATCAAATTTAGTTTAGAGTTTCTACCCAATAGGATGCAAATGAACCCTAGATGCCTAGGCACATTTGTTTCACTTTATTTTCATAATTTATTGATCCATATTTGCAACTGTAATAAGCATAACTAAACACCCTAAGTTTTCATACACGTCCAACCATAAGCATGAATAAATATGTCCAAACAAGCAACCATTTTTGAGTCCTTTTAAAAAAGGATGTTTCATGGATTAAATTGTGGACAATAACTTTTTTTTGGTCTTGCATTGAATAAAAAAAGATACACAACAAATATATATGGGAACTGATTTCTTTCTACTTGGTTGTTTTTTATCCCCAAGGAAAAATCATAAAGAAAATGACCATGGTTGACAACACTACCAATATATATATCAAGTATGATATAATAGCTCAAGTACCATGTCCATGAAAATATCAACAAAGAGTTATATAAGCTATTTTCCTATGATAAGCTAGGTGCATTTGTGATTAGTGCTTAGTAAAAGGTCTACGATAATAATGATAGTGTGTTGAGCCGTTTTGTTTTGTGATCATCCAAGTACCAAATACTTGCTATGCTGCTTCCTTGGATAGACTGTCAGAAAGTTGATTACTTTCCCTGTAAATGTGATGACAAGAAATTTCTACTTAGTTATTATTTATTATTAATAAGTATTTCCAAATTAACATCAATAACATTTAAATTTTTTCTCACCACATTATAAAATAACCCATGCCTATTACATCACACTTTCAAAAGACTTGATCGATTATACTATAGCATACGAATCACATTTTGAACGTATGCTATTATCATGGCATGTGTTACAACTTGCTACAACTAAAAGATGCTCATCATCAATTTTAACACCAATGATGAGTTATTTCATGATGTCAAAGATTTCTGAAAAACGTGTGTTCTCTTTTAGATGTCCTCTAGAAATTTCTGTTCTTTTTAAATTATTTATTTTCTATTTGACAATGATAAATGTTGTGAGATATACTTAAATTTTTTTTATATTCTTAGATATAAAGAACTCTCAACAATTTTATTTTATTAGTTTAAATACCTAACAATCTCACAGTGGTAATATAGAAATACATTACATGTTAAATCTAAGTTGTGTATGGGTGTAAACCCTCTATCAATACTCTTCACTTAAAAATTCAATTTATACTTTTGTCTAGAAAATATAATTAGCAACAACAAGAATAATTAATCATTTTGTAATTAACCAGATATGTGTGTCTACTTCCGAATAGGCCTTCCGTAATTTTAATTGCACACAAACCAATATGGGGTAGATGTCAAGGGTAAATGTTTAACATGTAACATTTAACATTTAACAAATTTAATCTAATGTCAATGTTGACCCTAATTAGAAATCGGTATAATTATTATGTATAAACAAAATATAAATTCAACATTAGCTCAGTGGAATTGGTTTCATTGCAAAATGTGCTTGTGAGAAAGGGTGAAATAATTAAAGTAAAATAGTTAATTTAATTTAATGTAACTTAATATAATGTAAACATTTTGTAGAAATTTTGAATAATTTAACACATATTCAATGGAGATTATCTTGATCATGTACTATTGCGGAAAACATACACAATACATAAGCTCCTCTACGTTGATCATCAATATAGCAGCATCAATAACAATAAAACATCAAGAGCATTCACACATTAACACAGTATGTATCCCGGGGAAAGCATCTCGCTAAAAACCCCAACTATCTGTATATTAATGATTGAGTCATGTAACATTACACAGCATAATACTTCTCACAAGTATCTCCACCCTCTGTTACACACAATACAGCTCAGATCTGAATCAATCACTGGCTCAAATCTCCTTCGCTGCTTGCCTGCCTCCGCTGCTCAATACCTGC
>APFE031742742.1:146523-162635 GCA_000404065.3 Pinus taeda
TATGAGCTAATAATATTTGACTGTTCTATATTTAGATTGAGCAGTCACTCCGCTGTGGTCTAAAAATAGAAGTCCATCTATTTTTCCAACTTGATCAATTCATCCATAAACAGCAACCTGCAATCCATAGACATGATCCATATGTCTAAAAATAGACATAGTCTAAAAATAGACTTGCGCCAAAAATAGCCTGCGGGCCCACTTAGTGAAGGCGACTCTTTTCACTAAGCTCCATCATCTTGTTGCAATCTCAACACATTTTAACTCGGTGAAAATAGGATAAAAATAACTCTATAAAAATTAATAATAAAAAAATAAAAAAAAGACCCATGGTATTCATGTGTAATATAACCTATTTAAGGGGAAGTTAAATTAACCTATATCCATTTTTGTTTGTTATATTTAAATACATAATTAGCCGTAGAAA
Organism: Pinus taeda; assembly: GCA_000404065.3. Taxonomy (NCBI): domain Eukaryota; kingdom Viridiplantae; phylum Streptophyta; class Pinopsida; order Pinales; family Pinaceae; genus Pinus; species Pinus taeda. The sequence goes on from APFE031742742.1 coordinate 146,951, forward strand.
ATGATGGTATTGAATCCATGTAGTTGTGAAGGTAAAATGTTTTGATAGATATGTTTGCACTTGGCATTTGCATGGATATGCGACCCTTTGTCTTTTTGAATGGATTAATCGCATAAAATTATTCGCTGGTCTACTTTTCAAACCTACTAATGAGGTTCACCTTTTTCCTGAAGATGAACCTCATTAGAATGTTCAAAATGTCTACCAACAAATAATTTTATGCAACAAGTTTTCCCTTTCTAACTATCCTTAGGGACTACCCCCCTTAGCTTATCTAGGAGAGAGATTAAACAAAGTGAGTAGGGATTAGGTGATAACCCCTACTATGAAATTGTGCCTGAAAGATTATACCTTGCGGGGTTAGAAACTTTTCCCTCACTTAGTTATGGATAGGGGAATGGTTGGGACAAGTAATCAAATTAATATTGTTGGTGATGAGCATCACTTATCCATGGAAGATTGTATGGAGGTTGTTGAAAACAATCATGATGTGGAAAGTATTCAATCTTCTTATAATATTAATACCTTTAATGATGAGAAGGATATGATGTTTGAGCTATGTGGTGAAAAGCCTTCTCTAGAACAAATCTTGGAGATTGCTCAATATAAAGGATTGACTTATCAGTGAAGAAATAAGGAGAAATGTGAATCATATTACTCGTAGAGTTCCTAAACCTGGTTTGAATTTTAACTCTGGATTGAATATTGATTTGGGAGGTTGGATTAATAATGTTAAGATCTTGGTTCCTGTCACGAAGATAATAAATATTCCCTCCCAGAAGGCTATGTTATTGAAGGCTATTAATGCTCCTCGTGGTGATTGTTTTCGTGAAAAGGCTCATGAAGTTGGTTATCAAGATGCTCTGGTGTATTTTCAAAGTATGGGTCAAGATAATAAACATCATCAACCTTTCTATATTACTTTGCTTGTTAACGATTTTCGATTGTATAACTGCATGTTGGATTTTGGTGCATCGACCTATGTCATGACCAAAAGGGTCATGGAACAACTTAAGGATTTCTAGACCTTATTACAACATTTGTGCCATGGATTCTAAGAGAATTGAAGTGCATGTTTTAATTAAGGATTTACAAGTGCATTTGTCTATTTATCCTGATATAATGATTGCCATGGACATCATTGTGATTGATGTGCCTGATGCTTGGGGTATGTTGCTATCGAGAAAGTGGGCTTCTGATCTAGGAGGGAGTATTCAAATGAATTGGACTTATGCTACTATTCCTTCTCCTAGAGGCAACGATTTTGTAAGGCTTGATAGGGATCCTAAAAGAAGTTTTCATGTGGAAGACCCCAAGAGGCCTCATAACGAGATTATAATATAACAACCTAGCCTTGGGAATTATGCTATTTTGTCTATCTCAATAGTTCCCTTGGATGAAAAGGTTGTTGATTTAAAGGATCAAGTATGGTATATGTATTTTGATGGTGCAACTTCTAGGCATGGCAAAGGTGTTGGCATTGTGTTAAAGTATCCCCTTAGCCATATTTTCAAATTTGCCTATAAATTGGAATTTGAAGTTACTGACAATGTAGTTGAGTATGAAGCTCTATTGTTGGGTCTTGAATTGGCAAAGTATTTAAATATTAAATTTCTTAGTATCAAGGGAGATTCAGATTTGGTCATTATGCAAATAAAAAATAATTTTTCTTGTAAGAATAATAGACACGAGAGATGTTGAAATGTGATTTGGGACACTATGGAACTTTTTGATGCCCTTGATCTTCAAGATGTCCCTAGAGAAAAGAAAAACCATGCTGATCAACTTGTAGTGACAACATCTATTTTGCAATTATCTGACGAGTTGGTAAATGATCAAGTCAAGATGGAAGTTATTTTTATGCCTTCAATTCCTGAAAATGTTGAGCATTGGCAAGTGTTTAATGATGATAGTCAAGTAGTTTGCTTCTTGAATAACTTAGAAGAATTTGAAGATTTAAACATTATTTTTTTCCCAAGGAAAAAATCATAATATCCATTATATTAATATTGAAAATTACATGTTGTATCAGCTACATAAAGTATTATGTGAATCTAGATGGACCGAGCCATCTATCCTAGTGTATCAGTGCATCATTCATATAAATTTAACATAAATGAAGAAAATATATACATGTATGTGCAGTGTATATTAACTGTTTGATGCAAAAATATCAGCAAAAAGTGTCTATTAAGATATTCTGGCGATCATGTAGTTTGATCTCTCAGCTCTGCCTCCCCTGTATGCTCAATGAAAGGCCTGTGGTAATATTGGTAGCTTCCCTGATCCGATTGTTCCAATATTAACCATTGAGTATCAGTTCATCATTCGTATAAATTTAACATAAATTAAAAAAATATATACATGTATGTGCAATGTATAATAACTGTCTGATGCAAAAATATCAGCAAAAAGTGTCTAATAAGATATTTTGGTGATCATGTAGTTTGATCTGTCAGCTTTGCCTTCCCTGTATGTTCAATGAAAGGCATGTGGTAATATTGGTAGCTTCCCTGATCGGATTGTTCCAATATTAACCATTGACCGTCGGGTTGCTTCGCAGCTTCCTTGGAAAGACTGTCAGAAATCTAGTTCCTTTCCCTGTAAGTGTGGGAGAAAACAATAAAATCAAATTGTGACTTTAATGTTGTAATTTATTCCAATAATCCTCTAAGTGTGTGCACGTGACAATGAGTGAGTGAGTTGAACCAATCGATGACAATTTTCGAGTCTCCAAATATTTGAATCCAGTTACAGTTCTTCTCAAGTGCGAAGTTGAGGTGTAATATGAGGCTATTTAGTTTTTCATAATTGTTTGTTCCATGACCAAACCCCATATTTAGTTTGTAATAATGATTTTCAGAGAGATATAATATAGCTCCTCCCCCACAACCAACTTCTTCAGCAGATTTGTCGAAGTATGCCCATGGGAAGGATTTGTCAATGATTTCAGGTACAATGTTTTGGGTTTGGTTCTTGGGTTCCTCTCTAGGGATCAGATGGAAAAGGGCCTCTAAATTGGAGCATATGCTGTTCCAAGGGGTGAGGGAATCCTGGAAGATGATTCTTTTCCTAGCTAGCCAAATGCCCCAACAAACTATAAGGAGGTTGCGGATTTTCTGTGATTGTGCCGAGTGCCACTAAGATTTCCAAGAAGATGTGAAATTTCCCCCCTACCACTTGCTAGTAATGTCAAGGGAAATGTAAATCTAATGCCAAATCAGTTGGGTCACTAGACACAACAAGAATAAATGATCTATGGATTTAGTTTGCTCCTTACAGAGGCATCAACGAGAAGGGCCATGGATGGATCTATTCTGTAGGTTTTCATTAGTAGGTGCTTTGTTGGATAATAGGCATCACAGGAACAATATTTATTTGGGAGGCACCTTTAATTTCCAGAGGGATCACCACCACCACTCGACAATCTCAGGTTCATGCTCATAAACTATGAAGGAGTATCCTTCCTTGGGGGTTTATTGACCACGAGAGGAGGCCACCCATATTAATTCGTCCACGCAATTTGTAATTCTAACATGGGACTCTTCGAGGGTGCCAATATATCTGTTCCAAGCATTTGTATAGTTATTCGGGATCATGAGATCGTGTGTCGATTTCCAAGCATGTGAAATCCAAGTTGTATTTATTTCATCTACAATCTAGGATATATATCTTATGCCAGTGGTTTCGAGGAACTGTTTGATGTCGAGCAGAAGGAGGTGGGCATTCCCACAACTTGACCAAGCATCTTGGCCAGTACATACTTGTTCGCCTGATCTGATTCTCCAGGCCAATCCTGTTTTTATAACTGATATGGATTGCGTGATTGCTTTCCAAATGGTGGAGCCTCCAAGTCTATGCCTTATCGGGCTACAAATCCATTCAAGAATCGATTGGGGATATATGTACTTGTGATATACCACCTCTTTCCATAAATTGGTGGATGAGAGAATCTGCCAACCCATTTTTTCCGCAAGTGCTTTTTGCAAAACAATTTAGATCCTTTAGGCCCCAACATCCCCATTTTTTGGGTTTTTCTATATGCTCCCATTTGACCCAAGTGAAAGTCCTTCCATCATGATTCCATCTTCATAAGAATCTATGACATATTTTTTGTATTCTGCAAGTGATGCCTTTAGGGATCCAAGCCAATGCCATCCAGTATACTAGTATGACTTCTAACACTGAATTAATGAGGACTAATATGCCTGCTCGAGATAGCCATTGATGCTGCCATATGTTAATACGACACTCGATTTTTGTTATCAGCCAAGTCCAATCTGCGATTCAGTAATTGTTTGGCTTTAGTTTGTACCCCAGATACTTGATTCCCTCCTCCAAGTCCATATGAATATAATTAAATTGATGTAGTGCATATCTTCGTTCATTGAGAGAGAAATTTATAGTCATAATTGTAGACTTGCTGTGATTCGAAATCATTCTGGTAGCTTTGTAGAAAAGGGATAGTATTTGCATGAAATTTGTGGAATCTCTAATGGATCTATTGACCACTAAGTGTCAATGGCCTATAGAATTACACCCCCTTTTTTCGCAAAAGGGATATCACTTGATCGATGTGTCCATGTCGTCCAACTATCATCATCAACTTGACTTTCAAGATATTATATAAACCCTTTCTGCATGTGTATAATGTAAATAATCACAGTAGATCCGTGTCATGTATGTAACGATATAGGTAAACTTACTTTTCTAGTGACAATCTCCATTATGGGAGGTTTTTTGTCTCACCGATCCATTCTCGTATGGTCAATAGAGTTTTCCTCCAGTCTTACCCCAAAGATGGAATGGATTTTGTTGCTAAGATCTTAGGTGAGTCCTAATGTTCTAGATCGAGTCTATGTAAAAATAATTTGAGAATAATCCTAACTATTTGGTTAGGTTATTTTATTACAAATTGCTTGGTTTGCTCGATTATATTTGTGTCGCAGAAATGGGTAGTCTCTGAGGGTCTATTACAAATGGATTTTCCTCCTTTATGATGTAAAAAATATGAAAATCATGATATAAAGTGTCTTGGGGGTTGGAAAAATAATTTATACCCTCATAGGTTAATTAATTAAATTTTATGGCCAAAAATCAATTAAAATCCTAAGCCATAAATTTAATTAATTCTAGGTCCTAGGTAAATTTAAATTCTCCAAAGGAAAAATTCGTCGGTCCTTAAAAATTAAATTTTAAAAGGTCTCGTGACTAAGGTAAATTAATTAGTTTGCTAAATTTTAAACCTTTGATTCGAGGGGTTAAGCCAAAGTCAATTTTTTGGGGAAACTAACTCAATTTTTTATTTTTTATTTTTGAGTTAATTAAAATGCATTTAATTGAAAAATTCAAATTTCCCCAAATATTTAAATATTTCGACGGATGAGATTAAAAAGAATTTTAATTACGTTTGAGATTGCTTTGACAATGATTACTCGAACTAGCCGTTGGATGATTTATCTTTAAATAAAAGGTCATTTGTCGGTCAATTCATCCGACCTTTGAGTCGTGTGCTTAGCAAGAAGCTCTCGTGTAATTTTTTTTTTTGGATAATAAAAAAAGACTTTGGGGTTAAGTTCTGCTAGTGTTACTCTTCATGAGAATATGTAAGATGTGTTGTTTTCATGCATATTTTTTTTTCTAAAACCATTGATGATAGCTTCTAAAGAATGATTTGAGTACATGTATCTTGCTTAGTTATTGGAGTTTGAATAATAATTTAAATTTTGAACGCAATAGAAGGTATCTCTATTTGTCTGAGTTTTATTATTATTTTCTCGCTCTATTTTTAATGGTTGGATCAATTTTTGCAGGGAAATCTTGATTTTAGATCCTCAGGCGTTATAGGAAGTTTCAGTTGGAACAAACCAACTCCTGATCTGTGTTCCCGGAAGAGCCCAACTAGATTAACTCCAGGCTTATCATAAAAATTTGTTGGTGATGCATGATGGTTTCGAGTAAGCATCCTTAAAATTTAAAAATATTTTAATCTATGTGTAGCATAATGGTAGATCTCACTGATTAGAGCCTGCAGTTTGTAAAATTTGTAATTATTTTTCTAACATGGGTTTTTCTGAGTTTTAGTTTTTTATCATTGTATATATCGTTTGGGTGTTTTATTGTTGTCATGCAGCTACAGATCTAAGGAGGAAATTTGTGTAGAGTCCAGATCTTGGCCCTGGAGGGTAACATCTGGATCTCTGTGGGTTTATCAACATAATTTTGCAGGGACATTATTCAAAAATTTTGCAGTACAAGGGTTTAAAAAGTTTTAAATTTGGAAATTTTTATAAGAGTTTTAAGGAAATTTGAGGTAGAAGAATATAATTTTAAAATAAATTTTTCTGGGAAATTTTCTTGGGTTTTTGGCTACCATTTTCTCTAGTCTTCTATTTGGTTTTTTGGGTTTGCTGTAAAATTCGATTCCTTTTTTTTAAGAAATCCCTTCTGACAGCTCCATTGTTGCCAACGCTGCCCTCGAAACTACAAAAAAGCTCCACAACTCCTTTCCCTCGTGTTGCCTTCTCCCTCTCATCCCGTTGCCATATCCTTGCATGCTGCTCCAACTCAAACCCCTGTCCACGTCATCATTGCACCTGCAAAACCCTTTCGCTGCAACATTCCCATAGTCTTTTCTTTGCTTGCATTTTTCGCGTGGCTCCCTTCCTGCAAAACCTTCAATGCTACCATTATTCGAAACTGCAGCTACTTCCCCACTTGCAGTGCCCTCATTTCTCCTTCACTACCATTGGTCTCCCTCTTCTCGTGACCCTCATTTTCTATGTGCCCTTCTCCTCTCAAGATGCTCCCTTCCTCACTCCATCCCTGCTCTTCCACATTCCCATTTGCCGAAGATCCATCTCCACCTCGACCTGCATCATCTCTTCTCCTCAATTGAGCTCCCCTTGCCTCACACACAAAAAACACTCAAAAATCGATTTCTCTTTTCTATTCTCTTCACTTATGTTTAGGTTTCACTTTTATTTTTATTTGTAATATACCTAGGGTTTAGTTAGTTTCCTTTTCATTTTTGGTTTTTTTAGGCTTTGGTTAAATGTTTGATGTTTTATAAAAATAAAAGTATAAAAATCTACTTTTTTGGTTAAGTTTCATTTATTTATTATTTATTTATTTATTTATTTTTTTTTTTATTCTAGATTCCTCCATTTTTTTTTTTTTTTTTGGTTGGTGCTTCTCCTTTCCTTTTATTTGTTTTTATGACTTATTTTTTTTTTTAAATTTATTTATTTTTTATTTTTTTTTTTGCTTTTTAAAAATTTAAAAAATTTAGGAATTTAAAAATCTAAAAAGTTAAAAAAGATTTCATTTTTGTGGCTATGAGGCTACTATGGAATTAAATCATAAAAGTACCTACACTTTTGCATTTAATATTTTTTTTTTTGATATGACCTATGGCCCATTAATTAATTATTTTTTTTTTAAATTATGCTAAATTTTATTACTGAAACATAATGTTACATTGAGGCCTTTGCATGTCTGTGCCTTAGTTTAAGACATATATCAGCAAAAACATATTGTGACTACCCATAATGGGAAACCAGTCCAGTTCAAAAATGAAATTGTAAATATTATCTTGCTGCCTCTGCAGGGCAAACCAGCAATTAATCACAGTATCTAACCCGTTTTTCAGAAAGCGAGAAAAGACATCAAAGAAACCAAATGACAACAAGTTTTTCAAAAAAGCCTAGAGAAAACCAGATAAAATAATTCCCGGAACCTGAAATTTGAAAACACGTGGCATGTTGAGTAGCCGGTCGAGTGTCACGCTGGCAAGTTAAGTGTCATGTTGCGGCATCGGGTGTTCCACAACAATGGGACATCCGTAAGCATACATGTCGTCTTCTTCCTACGGCGTTGCTCCCGTGTCATCATCTGCCTGATGGTCACGGTCCTTCTCCTTCATCGTAATCTTGTTCAAAGGAGTGTCCTGCTTCGCCCCTGCGCAGTGAGATCTTCTCTCGATACGGTCTGGCTCCTTACTGGTATGGCATCCACATTCGGTCGTTGGCTCCTTGTTGGTATGGCATCCACCTCCGGTAGCTGGCTCCTCGCTGGTATGGCATCCACCTCCGGTAGCTGGCTCCTCGTGGAAGGTGATGGAGATGGTGGCGGTAATGATGGGTTGAATCAGGGAGCAACGGTAAGTGAATTGGGCTGAGCGACAGGGCTGCTGGGGATTTCAGAGGGTGGAGATTCAGAATGCGTCGGATGGAGACAGAAAGCTCGTGAGCCTCCTCTGCTGCTGCGAGTATATGGGTATTGGCTTGCGGTTAGATGAGCCGAGGGGGAAGAGGTGTCTGAGGCAGGAGACGGTGGAGAGCGAGGTAATCTGTCTCTACTGCTCCAGCTTCTGCTTCACATTCTGTGGCGTGTCCTAGGCATTTCTACGCCGGGGGGAGGAGAATGTCTATTGTGAGAAGGCTCAGAGTGATGAAAAGGCTCAGCAGAATCAGAGGTTGGGTCAGAGAGGAATAACAACCGACGTAGGGTGGAGAATGAAATTGCAGACCATGCTCTGAGTAAAATGATTGTTCGATTCCACTGCGGCTAGTGGGCAATGGCATTGCAGAGGCGAGGGATTAGAGGCAAGGGCGGTGGAGTGAAAAATACCAAAGTTCGCCATTAATTTGAGCCGAGACGGGTAGACGCTGTCAGGTTGATTCCAATGCCAACTTAATAGCCATTTATGGGCACTGTTAATCTGGTTTATGGTATGGTGTGCAGGATTACGGAGGGCCATGTGGCCAGGCCACTCGCCATCCCAATCTGCCACCAACGCATTAACCATGATGTACACCCACATCCGAGAATTTTTTAAATTTATTAAAGTCCTTTTGATTTTTATTTTTTTTGGTCACATTAATTTTTTTTAAATTTGCTTCATAAACTTAACACATTAAGTTTGCCTAAGGCATAATTAAACTATTAATCTAAAATTCCTTGGTGTCTTTTGTGTTAAGTGTACGATTTTAAATTCTATGATAGTGATTTCTCTATTGTCAAGAGTGATTAATGTTTTAAAATCATTGGCTATAGGAGAAAGATAATTAATTCTAGATTTGGGTTATTAATGAAAATCATTTTAAATCTGAAATCATTGCTTAGTATTTAAATTTCATAATTCTTCATGGGATTTAATTGCTAGAAACTCTTGCATGATAAAACTAAAATTTAAAAAACTTTTAAAAATCTAAAAACTTTTTTTTGTTTTTTGTTTTTTGTTTTGTTTTTGTTTTTTTTGTTTTGTTTTGTTTTTATGTGATTATGAGATTACTAAGGAATTAAATCATAAGAGGACCTACACTTTTGCATTTAAAAAATTAAATTTTTATGTGGCCTATGGCCCATTAAAATTTTTAATTTATTCCTTTTGATTTTTTTTTTGGTCACATTAATTTTTTTTAAATTTGCTTCATAGGCTTAACACATTAAGTTTGCCTAAGGGATAATTAAACTATTAATTTAAAGTTCCTTGGTGTCTTTTGTGTTAAGTGTAATATTTTAAATTCTATGGTAGTGATTTCTCTATTGTCAAGAGCGATTAATGTTTTAAAATCATTAGCTATAGGAGAAAGATAATTAATTCTAGATCTGGGTTATTAGTGAAAATCATTTTAAATATGGAATCATTGCTTAATATTTAAATTTCATAATTCTTCATGGGATTTAATTGTTAGAAACTCTTGCATGATAAAGCTTTGAGCATTTTCATTTAATCGTTCATGTTCGTCACTATTCATCACATTTGTAAACTACTCTGGATAACTTATTTTTGTTTAGTTTATGGTTAATTGAATATAAAGGCACTGTTCTATAATCATTTATATCTTGTGGTTGTGTCTTGGTTGTATTAGTGTTTAATCTATTCATCTCAGTTAACCAGGACTCATTTACATTCGTCAAGTTGCCATTTTTAAGTCTCCTAGAGCTTGTGTTTCACAGGCTATCCTCATTTATTCACCCTAGGGACTACTACCCTTGACTTGTCTAGGAGAGAGTCTAACAGAGTAAGGATTAGAGTGACAACCCTTACTTTGAGCGTTGTCGCGGTGCCTAGACACTTTGTGCGACAACACTTTTTGGCGCCATTGCTGGGGACAAAGTTTTTTCTGTCCTTCGTTTCCTCAACATCGTTTTAAACATCTTATCTTTATTCTTCTTGTCATCCAACACAACATTTTTTGGCGCCGTTGCTGATTTTTCTATCCTTGGTCCTCAAGACATTTTTATGATCATCTAATCTTTTTCGCCATTCATTAGCCCGTTAAGCGGGACAACATTTTTTGGTGCTATTGCTGGGGATATTTTATTCTTGGCGTTTCAACAACATTTCCTCATCATTCTTCTCATTTCTCATCTCTCGTTTGAGTCAGAAAAGCCAACACTTCTTGGAATTGCCACCAAGGACCAATTTATTGGACCTTGGCTTTACGACATTTCATCTCATTTTTCTGGCTTCATTTTGTCTCTTCATTTCTCACCATCCTAAATCTCGTCATCTCTCATCTTCACTTTTTGCACCTGGACATTTCGGTTGGTTTCCTGTTTGGGTGGTGACTCCACTTATTCATTCATTTAATCCCAGACAAGGATCCCTCCTTGAATATCTATTTGCCTCCAACCACTAACTTTTCGGTTTTGCCTTTGGAAACTTTGTGAGAGATCATACTCAAGTGGCAGCTCCACTTCTTCCATTTATTACAAGAATTTATGCTAGAAGCTCTCTTCTTGTAGATGTTTTGATTTTCTCGAGCATGGATTTCTCTCTTTGATATCCATTTGGCCTATCTTTTTCCCATTAGGCAGGTAATCATGGATTTTGACTTGTTTTCTCCTTGTGATTTTACTAACATTTAGGGATCTCCACATAGTTATTCTTATGTTTTGGGTGAAGCCATCGCTGAATTTCATCCTTTTCAAGGTAACAATGCTTTTACTACCCGTTGTGCTATTCAACAACCCCCAATTTATTGATGATAGTAGTTAATATTACGTTAATAAATGGGGACCCTTTAAAAAATCCATCCAAAAAACAAAACTTAGCATTTAGGCATTTCTTTTATTTTAGGAATAAATTAAGATATCAATCAAACCCCTCCTTTTTCTAGAGAACTACTAAATGCTTACCTTCCCACATACAACATGATTAAGCATCATCAAAAGATTTTTCTAACCCTCCAAATCAATTAAAATGATAAAAAAAGGACTCTTTGCTTGAAACTATCATAAATTCTGACATAAACTAAGTCCTTAAGCTTTTTATTTAAAAGCTTAGTCTCGCATTGCATGTCACCATTCATAAAAGACTCACTTGAAAAAGGTTATTTCGAAACATGCGAGATGCGAAATTGCGATGACGTTATAACCTTTATCGCATCGCATTTCGAGCATTCAAACGAACACCACAAACTTACCACCAACGAATATTGCGAAACGCAATCAAGCCCTGGACCCACTCCTTAAATTATCATGAGCAAATGTTTTAGGTCTGCCACTCATTAAAAAGGGTCTTTTACATAGAAAAACCTGGAAAGTAGCTACATTTTGAGACGATAAACGAGCGGCTCGCATCTCGTAGAAACACAACAAAATGTAAGAAAGGCGAAAAGGAATAATGCGATATTGCGATATGCGATATTGCTTCACAAATCACATAATCGCCATCATCGCAATTCAAAGGCTCGCCACCCTAGAAGCTTTCTTCCCGTTCTACGAAGCAGACATTTATGAGCATTAAAGCTAAGGGATAACGAAGCATTAGTGAGCATTTAGTAAGAGATAACTGCATTTAGGTGTGAAAAACCATTTAGCATGATATAATATCTTCTTACGTGCATTTGAATAAAACTCCTTTTATCACCTTTACACGTTATCTGCATTATTTCATTTTATGTTCATTATCATCTTTGTGTATACGATAGTTGTTATTATTCACTTTCAGGGAAAATATATAGAGAAAGTTGTTGAAAGAAATGGTGAAGAAAGGCAAGGCATTTGTCTCTAAGAAGTCAGAAATGACTCCTCTTTTTAAGGATACTACATGCAAAAGAGAGGGAGGAACCTCTACATGGGAGGCCATGTATAATATACTGGAGGAAGAGTAACAAGGATTCTGGAAACGAAGATTACAGTTGACTGATGTGATTCCTCAGACGCTTCCATGTTAGAGACAACATGCTCATTTTTTCATGGCATAGCCGTGCCCTCTGTTAGGTTCCTATACCAATAGGTTTCATCTTTCATGATTGACAGTGGAAGGGCTAAATATGTTCATCATTGCAGGCTGCAAAGGTTCCATATTTTGTGTACATACAAGGAAAACTAAAAAATGAAAAGAGGGTATGCCTTAAAAGAATAATCAAAAGGCAAGAAAATCAAATGGTCAAAAGAATAGTGAAAATGAACCCCAAACTAAAGACCAGGAAAGTGGCCAGTCAAAATGCCACTACTATCTTGTGGGAGTAACACAGTCTACAAATACTGATGCTAATCATACTTGATGGATGGCCCAACAGTCTAATCTGGACCATGCCATGTTTAAATTGTTTGTTGCAGAGTAGAGAATGTTTCCTGTCCAAACAGCTCAAGCTTGGCAGATGACTAGCTAGGTAGAGAAATGAAGGAGCCCAACTGCTTAATCTGGGTCCTTGGAAGAAATAAGGGTAGATTTAGATAGGAGGGCAGTCAGAAGAAAAAGAGAACAATCAGGGTCTGCTAAATCAAGTGCACCCACTTCAAGTGAAGAAAAAATGTCAGGATTACTAGGTTGGGTAAGTAGTGTAAGGTTGCAGAAATGAAGGGCCATCACCAGTTGGCTTATCAAGAGCAAGACTCATTTCATTCAGGGTATTGGCACCATGGCAGAGGTTTGAGGACATAACATTGGAAGCATGTCTAATTTCCCCCTTTTTCCCAAACATCATTTACTAACATCCCCCAAGGACCTTGGGATCTGCTCAAGTGTCTTGTTCCACTTCATTCCATGACAAAATACCAGTTCAAACTATGAAGTTCAGTCAAGGGAGAGAAGCCACTTTTTTTGTGTAAAAATATTTACTCTCAATTCCCTCATCTCCCATTCATAAGTTTTTCTTCTTAAAACTTAGCAGTTGGCCCCTACACAATCACCTCACAATGTCATATTAACAACTAATGTATTATCTAGCTCCCTAAGCATTCCCTTCCCTAATTTTACAAAAATCTATGAGAAAATCCCAAAAAATCTATGTAAATACTCTCCCCCTAGCACTATAGCTACACAGCCATCTTTTGGGGAATATTAACCCACCAGGGGTTAATATTAACCCTCCACTACCCTGAACTATGGGTTTTTGTTGAAAAACCTTGGCTAAAAATAAAAAAATCAAAATCCCCACCCTCATTAACCCTTCCTACCCCTTTTTCGCGCTAAAGGTTTGTGTTTGTAATGTTTTTTAATTAAAAACAGTTATAAACTAACCCGAAACCCTAAAGTTAAAACCCACCCTCACGCTTGATTTATTTTAAATGATTATTTTAATCGGCGGGTCCCCTCGGTAATAAACGATTGTCACCTCATATTTGCTGCCATCCGTTCGATCGCCAGCCTCACGGATCTAACGATTGGCGGTCAATCTTGCCCGAGAGATGCCCGACGTTTTGCGTCCGGGGGATTGGTGGTTTTACCGCTGTACCCCCGCCACACGTCAACCTCTCGCATTGTTCAGAGAGCCCCCCCCCCCCGCCCCCCCTCATACCACTTACCGCCCAGGGGTGCTCCGGGGAAACCACTTACCACCCGTCCCGTCAGCGTGACGTCACACCCACGTCCGCCACCACTGCTCCACGTCGTCCATCCACCCACATGCCCTGCCACCGTGTCATCGCCACCTGCCCACCCACGTCAGCCGCCACGTCACCCTGCCGTACCCGGACCCACCAATGATGTCATGTTGACGTCATCACCGAAAAGGCGCCAAAAGGCCAAAATTGCATAAAAAGTCGGGAAATGACCGTTTTATGTCATTTTAACTTACCGTTTTCGGAGCGTTGTGCATGCAGAAGACGTCATTTGCGGCCAAAGCCGAGAATTTTTCCACCAAAGTTGTTGCTGCCCTCAAAGTCGACTCAAATACCTGTAATTGTTCCAGCTTGACAACTCCTACACCGAAAAATCTAGATATTTGCCGCAGACGACCTACTTCACCCATATTTCTCCCATTTTTCTCCTAATTTCCTGTAAAAAACTCTGCAGAAGCTCCTCATAGTCAAATTATCCATTGAAACTACCCAAAAACCTGGTAAACTCCCTACACGCCAAATCTCTGCAAAAAACCCGCGCCCTTCTGCGAAATGCACCGTAAAAAAACTAATTGAAGAAGCTGAGCTACCGGCTAAAAGCCGATGTAACTGCACACTCATCCCTGTTATCAGAATTCCCTTTGAAAAACCAGCTAATTAGCTCAACACACTCTTGTTTCTTCCAACAGAGTGCCCCACAGTTTATCAACCCTGTAAAAAATTTCCTCTTACTCTCAGAACTGCTCACTCTCAAAAACACAATTCAGTAGGCAGTCCTCAGCCTCTGCAGTAATCCTAAGCTCAAGTAAAACATCCAATAAACTTCAGACATGGCCACTCCATCTACTCTAGATGTTGCTCCTGTTAATCCACCCAGTAAGGAGCTTGAAGCTATGCTTCTTGTGGACAGTGATTTCCTTATTGCAGATTTTGTGGCAGAGAGGAACCATTTACAGACCTTCTGCCAGCTAAGGAACAGTCACTTGGACAACAGTGACATGTATGGCATCTGGGAGTCTAATCTGCCTACCTACTTCTTGCCATCTGTAAATATCTTTCCTGAAGTCATTCACCTCTGTACAGAAAATTATGACCGAAAACTCAGAGCTGTAAAGTCTCCATTTGGGAGCATCCTCTTTTACATAACACCAAATTCCATCAATCAGATGCTGAATTACAAACAAACCCAGCTGCTATACCCTTTTTCCATAAAGTATTTGCTGGATGAGGGCTCCAAGCTCTCTAGCATGGACATTGCTGCAGTTGCCAAAACTTTCATGAGAGCAGACTGCCAGCCTTCTGGGCCACCTCCTTTTCCATATGCAAATTTCAATGAGGTAGGAAAGCTGCTTGTGGACATGATATCCTCTGTCCTGGGGTTCTCCACAAATGAGCATGTTGATGAAATTGTTTTGGTCTTGTTATCTGCATATAGCCTTGGGAAGCCCCCTGCTATAAAATACAATTATGCCAATTTTATTGCCAACAAGATACATGACCAACTGGTGAGGCTGGACAAGGAAGCAATATTCAAATATTCATCATACATCTATCACCTCTTCATGTACTATCAAACAGATTACTTCCAGTGCCACATCAAGAAACTGGATTCACAGGGTGAGAGGAGGTCTGTCATCTTCTGGTCTTCAGTTTTCCATCAAGTCCATAACTCTCCCTACTCCTACTGTAAATTTATTGACCAATTTGTCTATCCAGTCACATGCCTCTTGAAGAGGACTCCTCCTGCCAGATTGTCCAAAGATATGCAGAAAATTTTACAGTTGTCCAGGAATTACAAAATAGGTGATTGGTATTTATACCAAAATCACACAGTCATCAGGATCTATGGTTGTGAGCTCTGTCCTTACAGGCTCCCAAGATATGT
>APFE031742742.1:164437-178651 GCA_000404065.3 Pinus taeda
CCTCCAACCATTCACCCTCAAACAGCAGAACTTGTACAAGAGAAGCAAGTTGATGAGGCCATGGATCTGCTTCTAATGATGAATCAAAGAATATTGCAAATGGAGGCAGAATTGGAAAAGGAATTGCAGGACAAGCAAGGGGAGTCAACCTCCCAGCCCCCACAAACTTCTACAACTCTTGGTCCTGCCCCTCCTACACAAGCAGCAGCAGCCTCTCCTGCCATTCCAGCACCAACCACAGCCACATCAGCAACAGCAGCAGAATCTAGCATGATTATGGAGGACTTGATGAAAGTTGTCAAGGAACTTGAGGTTCAGGTGACAGAAATCAATGAAGCTAAAGATAGACTGGCCAAGCTAGAGGCCAGCTATGACAAGTCAAAAATGACAGTATCAGAGAAGTAGAGAGAGATAAAGGCCTTGGAAGCCAAAGTGAAAGCTTTGGAAAAGGAGTTGCTTCTGGGCAAAACCTTGGCAGAAATCAAGAAGATAATCTGGGCCAAAATTGGTCAATCAATCCGTGACCAATGGAGGTCAATCCAGGCAGTACATGAGCAGATTGAACTAATAGGCATAGCTCATGTTGAAATACAAAGGGCCAGGACAACACTAGGAATCATGCCTGAGCAGGCCAATAAAATGATACATTTCCTCAATACTCACACTAGGGAGGAATTGGCAGCCTTAGAAATAAACAGCAGAACAGACACTATCCTGACAGCTAAGAAAGTGCTGAATTTGAGAAATTTCACTCAAACACTAGAAAGGAAATGTCAGGATATGAAGGCAAAAATTGATGAATTCAGGGCGAAGATGACAGTATTGCAGGATAAAGGACTGCCAAGCCTAGTGACTGGCACATGACAACTGCTGTCATATGATCAGTATATCACAACGATCAACAATTATGTTGAGAATCAAATAACAGTGTCCAACAACTCCACAGAAGAAGCAGGGCCTCCCTCTGGGCAGTCTCTGTATGACAAACTAGAAAATTTATTTTTTATTGAGCATGAGATAAATCATCTGTTTGAAGTGCCTCCAAATTTTTACAAATATGCTGAAGTAGATGAAACATTGGTAAAAAATAAGAAGACATCAGCTACCTCCAGCTGATTGGTGGCAGGCAATGCTGGAAGTTCTACCCAGGTGATGCCACTATATTATTCCTTTTGTGAAAATTCAGATCTTAGTCACAGTACAAGTCAGCAGACAATTCAGCACGCAAATATCACAGGAAGCATCCGTACAATGACTCACCAAAGCACTCAGACAACAGGCTCAACTAACGCAGAATTAAAGGCATAGCTACAACCAACTTTCCTGAGCCAAAAAGTCAAAAGTTGTCTGACAGAAAGATAGTTGCCATCTCAACATTAATTGTTGTAGTTATATCTTTCATTTACTTTTTGTAAGAGAGTTGGTGGTGCAATTTATTGCACAATAACTCACTATTTAGATATTTTATCCTATTTTTTGTATATATATCCCCTCAAAGAACGTATTGAGGGTCGGTTGTAGTGAAACTCTTTCAGAAGAGCTGTATTGTATATCTGAGACATTTTGCTAATACAAATTGCTGGTGGAGTTCCTGGTTCCTATACTGTCTGAAGGTGGAAATGAATGGCTCCGTTATGTTGCAGATTTCCTGTGTCATTTGCTGGAACAATAAGTTATTCTGAACTGTGTTCTTGTCTTTCTGTGTATGCAATAATTCATATATGTTCAGAGAAAAAGAATAGCTTAGGATTTGTTTGAATACACCCTTTGCTCAATATCTATTTCTAAATATGTTTTCTTCTGGATTAGCCATGGATATGAATTCTTAATTGCTCATGTCTAAACTAATTCTATCACTGTGAATATTGTTTAAGAATTCTTAACTGCTCTTAAGCAATATTTTCATTTTTTCCCTTGTTAGCATAGTGGAAGATTCTCAATTTCCTTTCACTCACTAATTCCATAACTTCATTACATAATCTAAGAAATTGTTCCACAGATGCCTATCTGGATTTGCAGCAATACTCTGTCTTCAAAAACATATTTCAGCAGCACACTTCCCTGAACTCCATTGCCCAATGGCCCAAACTGCTCTGTAATTTATGCCTCAACTCTGTTTGAATTCACCAACCCACCAAACTCAGAACAAAATCAACACATCATAACTAGCCTAAAATCACCCACCAACAAAGCTAAATCCTAAAGAGAGAGCCCTCTCTGGTTGCAAGTAGGCTAGAACCTGTAACTAAAAGATTGGTTAGTGGTTACCTCGGCCATATTCCCTTTAGGAAGCAGGGAACAACCTGAGTGATAACACCACCAGAAGTCATTGTTGTCCTAGGAAATCCAGCTACTCGTCTCAACTTCTCGTCGTACTTTGCAATCTCCTTCCTACATCTCCACAGTGAATCCTCCATCTCCCAGCTACTCCCCTCTGATGCACCCTTCCATTTAATGAAGAATTCTTGTCGCATGTTACTCCCAAGACTTGTCATTAGAAGATCCATGATCTTCTCCAAAACAAAGTTCAGTCTGTCAACAATCATGGTTGGCCCTCTCGGTGGCTCTGTCCTGTCTGGATGGTGTGCATCAAGTTGACACTTCTTCAACTGACTCATATGGAAAACATGATGTTTCGAACACATGTGGTTTGGAAGTTCCAACTCATATGCAACTTCTCCCACTCGCTTCTTCACTTGGAATGGCCCCTCATACTTCCTTGTCAAAGATCTTGCAGTCCCTTTCGGTGGTTGAAACTGATCCTCGGTAATCCTGAGAAAAACCATATCTCTCACGCTGAAGTGTGCATCCCATCTATCCTTATCTACCCATTTCTTCATCCTCCTTGTAGCTTCATGCAAGCGTAACCGTGCTAACTCCAAGTTCTCCTCCCATGTTGTCATAAACCTCTTCGCATGTGGACTACTCAAGAAACCTCTTGATAATACGGTGTGAAGAGCAACTGGCAGATATCCATTCACCAATTCAAATGGACTATACCCGGTTGTGGAACTCCTCTGGATGTTGTAGCTAAACTGAGCCACAACCAAGAATTTAGGCCAATTCTTCTTATCAGTCATCACATAATGTCTCAAGTAGTCCTCCAGCATTGCGTTAATTCGCTCAGTCTTCCCATCTATCTGCAGATGGTAACTCGAACTCATCAACAACTCTGTCCCGACCAACTTGAACAAAGTGGTCCAAAATCTGTCTGTAAATCGTGAATCTTAGTCTGATACAATACTCAATGGCATTCCCCAATACTTCACAATGTTCTTGAGGAACAACTTAGTAGTGTTCTCGGCTCCACAAGGTATCTTTGTTGGAATGAAGATGACATACTTGGAAAAACAATCAACCATGACCATAATCTCGTTATACCCTTGCACCTACGATAATTGAGTAATGAAGTCCATCAAAACACTCATCCATGGTCTCTCCGGAATCAGCAAAGGCTGCAACAATCCTCCCTGTCTCTTGCTATCTGATTTGTTTTGCTGACAAATAATACATGTATGCACATACTCCTCTACATCCTCCCTCATCTTCTCTCAAAAGAATCCTCTCTCTAATAATGCCAAAGAATGACGCTGCCCTGGGTGGCCAGCCCATGGAGAATCGTGGCACTCCTTCAAAAGGTGTCTCCTAAGTCCAGATGTCTTCAAAATGTAAAGTCGGTTCCCAAAGAACAAGAGTCCATCTCATAGAAAGAACTTTCGTGTCTTCCCCTCCTTCACCTGCTTCACAATATTTTGTGCTTGAGTATCAGTCTCAATGCTTGCTCGAAGCTTATTCTGCATCTCATCGGTCATTTGTACCCGACTCTTCTTCCTCCTCAAGTGTGGCTAATTGTCCCTTCCTACTACGAGCATCTGCAACTGCATTGGGTCTACCCGACCTATACTCAATAGTCATGTCGAATTTTGCCAATAAGTCTTGCCAACGAGCTTGCTTCACTGACAACTTCGGTTGTGATGCAAAATAACTCGTTGCAACATTGTTAGTCTTGACAACAAAACCCTTCCCAATCAAGTAATGCCTCCATACCTGTAAATAGTGGATGATCGCAGTCATCTCCTTCTCATGAACGGGATACCTTCATTCTCTATCCTGCAACTTCTGACTCTCATATGCCACCAGATGCCCATCCTGCATAAGAGCTCCTCCTATCGCAAAATATGAAGCATTTGTGTGTACCTAAACGGTCTCTCGAAGTCAGGTAACTTCAGTATTGGTGTTGAAACCATTTTCTTCTTCAAGTCTTCAAATGATGCACGACATTTCTTCGTCCAATTCCAACGCTTATCCTTCTTCAAAAGGTTTGTAAGTGACTAGGTCACTTTGGAGTACCCCTCTACAAAAATCCATTGGTAGTTAGTCATCCCCAAAAACACCCTCATATCATGGACATTCTTCAGTTCGGCCCAATCTTCTATCGCCTTCTTCAAGTACAATTGATTCTTCTTCAGTGCCTCAAACACCAAAGCTAAGTGTTTCTCATGTTCCTCCATGTTATCACTATATATCATGATATCGTCCAAGTATACTATTACGAATGAATCCAAGTATGGATGTAGTACATTGTTCATCAAAGTGCAAAATGAGGCAGGAGCAGTGCAAAACCCGAATGATATAACAAGGAATTCAAAACTCCCATACCTTGTCACAATCGCAGTCTTCCTCTCGTCTCCTTCTGCTATCCACACTTGATTGTACCCATGCCTTAGGTCTAGCTTGGAAAACACTCAGGATTTTGCAAGCTTGCTGAAGCAATCTGTAGCTAATGGCAAAGGATATATGTTCTTTATCGTTTGCTTGTTAAGAGAGCGATAATCACAGCACATCCGTAGCTCATTTGTGTCTTTATTTCGTTGGAACAATACTGGAGCTCTATATAGGGACCTTGAAGGTCTTATGAAACCTGCATCAGTCAACTCCTTCAACTGTCGTTTCAATTCCTCCAACTCCAGTCCTGATAACCAATAAGGAGCTTTTGTCGGAGGTTGCTTCCCTGGCTCTAACTCAATGCTATGGTCCACTGCACGCCTTTGTGGAAGTGTCTTTCGTAGCTCATCGGGCTTCAAATCTGCATACTTGGCCAATACATCAGAAATTTTAGTTGGAACAGGCATCCCCACTCCATCATTGCTATCAACCTCCCTAATGATTGTCGCATATGTCTCCACATCTGAATCTCGCATAGCTTTCTCCAAACTTAGTGCAGAAACATGTCGCACCTTGAATTCCTTCCTTTGCTTATGATTAGACAAAGTCCAAGTTTGTGAGCCTTCAATCAACATAATCTCATCGTAAAAGGGGACAATAATCGCCTTATTGCCCTTCAGAAAATCCTGCCCCAATATCATGTCAAAGTCGTTCATCTCCATCACCGTGAAGTCCAATCGACCCTACCAGTCTCTAAGCTGAATTGGCTCTTCACTTAACTATCCTGACACTTTAGCCTTCGAGTTTACTTCCTTGACCTCCACATTAGAAGGAATAATCTGCAACCCAACTTCTCTTGCCAAACGTGTAATCATGAAGTTATGTGTGGCACCTGTGTCCACCAACGCTTGGATGTCTTTCCATGAACATCCAAGTCTAGAAACCCCAAACTGTGAATCCGGGATTTCCTTTCCAAAACTTCAAAGTGCATACATACCTGGTCTCTGCATCTTTTACCTCTGATGCCATTTATCACGCCCCCAACTCTTTTTTCATGAGTTAGTCCACATGCAACACCAGCTAAATGCCTAAACATTTTATTTTCTAAGTCATTTTCCAGACTACGCCTAACACATTCATCTTTCAGCATTTTCATTATTAGTTTACAGAATAAACATAAATCTCCACCATCACAAAGAATGCAAGAGACACATTACACATATGTAATAACAACAATAATCTTTATAAAATATGTTTTACAATGCTCGAGAGATAACTCGACCGAGGTTATAGTTTACAATGTGAAAAATCGGGCTGTCGTGAGCTCGGACGGTCCACCTGACTCAACCGTTGCACCGTGCAGACCCGCCTCGTCTACCTGACTCGTTGTCACACTACCGCAACTGCTCATCCATTCACTGGTTGCACCGCCCTCCGTTATATCATGTCACTTGGGTTGCGGCCATGTTGGCTCGCCCAACTCGCGGCCCGCACCCGTCCACCGTTCCGACCTTCACGTTGTTACAACCTCTGCCCTCCACTATGTGACTCGGCCCACAGACTCGCCCCTCTGCATTGTGCTATCACCCGATCTACAGCTCAGTTGCACCCTCGCTCGGCCCCTTCGTTAATTTCTACTACTGCCAATCACCGTGGGCTCATCCACCCTCCATTTCGCTCGGCCCCTTCGCTAATTTTTGTTGTTTCCAATCACCGCAGGCTCATCCGCCCTCCATATCGCTCGTCCACCCAATTCGGACTTGCTATGCGTTGAAGAATTGGATGATGTCCTCTCTCCACTCTACTGCTTGGCTATGTATATGGTTTGTGAATCGTGGGGGTGGATTGTGCTACCACCAAGCCGACCCACCACTTTGACACTTAGCCATATTTTGCACATCGCCCCAAGTGTGGGGGTGCCCCTCTAACTCATTGCTCCACTATAAAAAAGTTGACACATGCTCTCCATACTTAGCCAATTGTTTACTCTCCACGTGGGCGCGCCCCTCAGCTCATTGGTTGACCCGACTGTCGGTTGGGTGTGCTCGTCGCAACTCATCAGTTTTATGTGACCACCCAACTCATTCACCCATGTGCTCCGATGACTTGTCCTCAACTCATCGGTTAAATGCGCCCATCGTGCATGCCCGACTCGCCCAAGTGCAATGATGACGCGAGGGCCTAAGTGTGATATGGTGAGGAGTATGATACACAAATTGGTAAGTTCATATTGCTTAGGTACGTCATATCTCCCTTTTCATTGGCATCTTAGTTGGTATTATATATTATATGACAGTTGGTAAACTTGAAACTTCACTTGTATGGAACATTATTTAAAAAACCAATTTGATAAAGGGTGGTAGGTATAACATATGTATGATTTTTTTTAGTCTTGAGGTTGTGATCCAATGGCTATGTGTGGAGATTTGATCTCCACAAGTCTCATCGTTCAATCTTGGGCGGAACTATATATGTCTCAGAGTTGCTCCAGCGTGATTTCTTCAATTGAAAAAATTAACATATGTATGATTCCTATAATATTTATATATATATATATATATATTCAAGTTGTTGGTATATAGTTTAATCTCGTCATAGTGTTTTTGTGTCATTACAACTCCACTTTTAACCATAAGTTGAATTTTACCAATACCTTCAGTACTTTGCCAAATCCTCAATTTAAAATATTGGATCAGGATGCATCATGAGTTCTTATACGGTTTGGCATATTAAAGAATACTATTTTACCACTTTATTTTTTCTTATAATGCTTCCTATATTATTCCAAAATTAATTAGCAATGCACATGTTTAGCATTTTATAAAGAGTTCACCCAAAAACCAAAGTGATAAATAGAAACTTATGAATAATAAAAGAAAAGAAAAATAAAAAATAAAAAAATCTCAACTAAGATTGTAGCAACAAAAAAAAAAAAGGGGTTCATTGTGTTTCCTTATGTGCAATATATATTTATGTCATTACAATGTCATAGGTCATGTCAACATCTAAACTCCCTAGGGACATGCGAACACAACATTAGGCCTCATATCATCGTTTTGTGTCATGGACTGGATAGATGTAGGTGGTGGATGTTCCATAGCTAGTGGGCCCTAATCATCTCCCTCTTGCTCCTCTTGAATGCATGACCACTTGTAAATAGTCAAAGGTATGCATGGAAGATTATCAATGATCAAAAGTCAATAAAGCTCATCCTTTCTCTCTTGAACATGATTCCTAGCTTAATGACAATGTATGTTTTGTCTTGCTTGCTATTCTTTTTAATAACAGTAATGACCCAATGACTAAGCAAGAGATAAGACATCCTGTATTGACCACGAATGGAGTGAAAACTCCTTGGAGCTACCTAATCGAGCCTAATCAATACAAGTTAAGCATGTCATTTCGAGGAATCAAACTTGGGTGGTGAGGGAGTTAATAGTTCGCCTCAACCACTTAGTCTACCCTTACTTGACAAATAGACAAGAGAGAGGTTGTTGGCTAGCCCTTAGTATAGTTACTATATTCCAGCTTATGGTTGTCTTGCTTACTATTTAAATAGTTAAGGCAACATAGGTTATTGGGATCTAGATTAACCTATTAGGACCAAACTTGTACTGTACAAGACCCTACTAGAATACTACAATGATTGTCATAAGTGCTAATTGTCCAATGAACATTACTACATTTGCACTTAGATCTAAAGCAACAAATTCAGCATTACAAATAACTTTATCAAATTTTATAAATGAGTTATCATGCTTCTATTTCTTAAAGATGACTAGTTTTTTATTTTTCCAAAGTTGGGATATAAATTCAATTTAAAACACATGCCAAGCTTAATTAAAGTATCAAAAGTATTTCATACTTAGCAAAGTTTCTTGTTAAGAAAGCAATGAGTTCAAGAAGTACAAGTAGAGGCTCCTAATCCAATCTTAGGCTTTCCTGGCCTTTTGTAGAATTAAAAGAAGTTCTTAAGGAACTTAGATCCATTGACATAAACCAATTCAACAAAGCCAAAATGTTGAAAACTTTTTCTGTAGCAAGGCCACCATGCACAAGTGATAATGCAAAAACATCCTTTCTTAGCACCAAAGGCACTTTCTATAATGCTTTACACTAACAGGGATGTGTATTGATCCTAGAATGATTCCTTCAAATTTAACGAGTATGAGTTCAATTACCAAAGTAATGCTCAACCATTTCTCAGCGTCATCAAGCTTTTACTTGTAACCACCCTTCCCACATCTACCCAATTTCACTGGCATGCTAGGGTAAACATGAGATGAAGAGTTACTATGACATGACCCAACCTCCAAGCTTCAGTTATAGAAATGGGGCCAATAACTGACAACTCACAGACATTCCTTAAGGCTTACAGGGCATTTAGGGGCCAAAGAACCACCCCAGGTGACCAAACCCTGAGTTGGGGTTGCTTTTTAGTGACCTAGCCCCCCAACCACACCCTTTACACTATCTGCATGTGGTTGAAGGCCTCCAACGACACCTACAAGCCTTGCTCCATATGTTTGTGACCTAAATTGCTCAACTTAGTGCATGCGGTCTTAAGATTTGAGCCACAATTCTACGCTAGCCTCCAAACCCATGCTCAAAAGTTCTTGAGACTTCTCAGAATGATAAATAACATAAGAACGATGCTAAACATGCAAAAATTGAACAAGAACTTGACCTAACCAAGCCTAACCATGACAGTCATTTTGTAAACATATGGTGAACATGTAAGCTGCAGGTCATGAATGCATATCTGATCATAGGAGTCTGAAACTTATCTGAGAATCACCAAGAAGGTCTAATGCCCTCTCATAATAGTTGCAATAACAATTGTTAGTCCATGCATTCATCAACCATTCATACATTCATCAAAACATGTCAAGAGCCATATGTAATATGCATCACATAATTAACATGTAACTAACAATTAACTAGCATAGAAACCATGGCAAATTAGCTATAATATTGCAAACATAATTGCTACAAATATACATGAACCACAATAGAAGAATATCTCTTATTAACATATGAAAATAAAAACCAAGTCAAGAAATTCCATGTACCACTTGACCATAGATTGGGCTGAACCAAATCTCTCTTTCAACCAATCACCCCCACACCATATTCCAAGCATGAATGTGGGATTTCATGGAATAAACAAAAACAAAACCAAACCAAGACTTCCAGAGGCAAAACCACTTCAACCCTCAACCAAAGTGATTGAACCTCCACGGTCGGACATCACAAACACCAACCATAGTGGTCTCTACCTAAGTTGTCTAGGGCTCTAGGAACTAGTAACTCAACCCATAGCCTTCCAGGACTCCAGAGCATTTGTCGAACCCGGCTCCAGGGACTAGTATATCAACCCACCAAGGGCTCCAAAGCATTTGTCCCAACCTAATCTCCAAGACTAGTAACTCAACCCAAGTCCAGGGCCCAACCCACAACCATAAGGAATTATGAGCACTGACCAAAAAACAATTAAGTGGAAAAACCCACAACATTGTGGCTATCTAGGAAATGGAAAGGCAAGGCTAAAACCATTGCCAATTCAAGTAAATCTCCATGCCAATGATAGCACATAACTAGAAAATCTCATGCATATACCATGCATCCATAAACCCACAAGGAAATCATACATGCAACCTGTTACCTGCAAATAAATCTAGTTGTAGCCATTGATCCTATTATTCCCTTGTGTTTTCCTACTTTATTTTCCTTTTTTCCTCCAAACCCAAGTGAATGCTAAAATGCTCCAAGCATCCTCCAAGAATGCTCTAATTATGCAAGAGTATGAGGGAAGGGAGAATAGAAGAGAGCTCAACCCAAAACTGTCAAAAGGCTAACCTGACAAAAGCCATGAACTAATCCTGAGAAGCCTTTTTATCATTGAGGCCTCTATTTTCTTCATTTTTCCTTCAATTTCACTCTCATGAAAATTGTGACCCTTCATCTCCCTTTTTTCCTATTTTCCTTTATTTTATAAATAGAATTCAGATTAATGCATCTTTGGCTTCACTAATGCCTTTTCCAATTTCCATAGCCATATATTAAGCACTAGTGATACCTATCACTATGTTTTATCCAACATTCAACTTGGAATACATGTCCCATGACCTTGGTCTTATTTTTTATTTACATAGGAAATCAACAAGGGGTTGTTACATTATTTGAGGAAGAGCTTCCTACAATCCTAGGCCCAACCTTTCCACCAATTATATGGGGATTTGATATCCAATTCTAAAACAAAACAAAATAGGGAACTAGGGTGTAATTTTTTTCAATTACGAACCTATCAAGATTACTGACTTGAAATACCTTTTTGAGTTGAGCCCACAAGTTCAATTTCTAAATTCAAAGGAGAAGGTTTTCTAAAGGGATGTAATGTTTTTAAGAACATTCTAAAGAATAAGAACATTCTAAAGAATAAGAACATAGTGTTTTCACCCTAAGGCTTGTCCTTAAAATATAAAAATTATTTGGTATAAAAAGTGGTCATTGAATGAAATTTGAAATCTAAAACTCTCTCTCTTTTAATGGAGAAAGACTCACTTGACAACCTCTTAATACTCTTCTTAATGAAAGATCCCCCAATCATGATTGGGATGGGAGTAACAAGGAGGCTTTGAAGGTGAAGTTTTTCCCACCCTCTTTTTCCATAAGGTGGGCCACAACAAAAGCAATTACTTAGGGGCATTTTCCATATTTGCTCTTCTTCCCATATTAAATAATCCATTTGGCACATAAGTCCATGGCTTGTTTTTAAACATCAATAACCCTTTGGGCTCATTAATCATTTATGTTATAACAAACATTCCACTTGATTGAAAATGGATCTACATATTTACTATATGAATTAAATGATGCTCTGGGATGAGGAGGAGAAAATTTGAGATTGAAAAGGGTTGGCTTGGGTCATATCCTGAAAACCTTAAAACCCTCTTGTTTAATCTTAAGGAAGTATAATTTTATGGTCTTTGATTTTGAGGGGACATGTATTAGAGGTCCTCACTACTTTCTATTAGTCAATAGATTTTTAATAATGGTGTACCTTTTTCAAATAGGTATGTATGTGAAAGTTATGCCCCTGGAAAGGTAACAATTCAATTAATCCCGAAGGTCTAAGTGGTAGCCTGTCAATGCACCATAATAGACATATGTGGAGCTAGAAATGTTTGAGAGTCCGCTAGAAAGATCTAGAAGTGTCATGAATATTTCAAAAGGTTGATGAAACCCTAATTCTAACTATAAAAAACCTAGTTGAAGGAGGGAAAAATGTTCATTTCGTTTAGCCACCATAGTTGTGCCATATATGAACAATGAGCGTGGAGGAGATTTTAATAGAGTAGAAAGACATAAGCAACATGCAAAGGATTGTGGAAAACCATTTTTATGTACCAAATACTTTAGATATCATAATAAACTAGAATACACACAATGTACATGATATGTGCATGTGGGGTGCAACTCCCAAAGCAGAAATAGAGATGAGTTATGCAATAGCTCCTTATAGAAGAAGATAACTTCCTCTAATAACCCCCATACATTCATGCATCCAAACTGTTGACACCTAATCATCAGGATTAGGTGACTAAATATAATTGATGTAAATAAATAATAAGAAATATGAACAGTCATTGGGAGATGAAGTGAACAGTCTCTCTCATGTATATAATAAAGGCCAACCTGAAGGAATAATATGAATTAAATTCGTGGAGTTACTACCTGGCCTGACATGGTATCAAGCCAAGTTCCTAAAATTATTTGTAACTACTTGTATCCGTTTTTCTGCCATATTTTCTCTTTGGGTTCTCTGCCATAATAATTTTCTTCGCCCTCTTCTTTGACCATTTTTTATTCATATTCACCTATAATACGCTGCATTGCTTTTCTATAATCTTCCTTGCATAATACCTTCTGAAATATCCCAACATTTGGTAATACCTTCTGGATGTTGCCAGAGGCGTTGGAGGATTTTTCAATCATAGGCATTGGAGGCAGACAAAAGAATCCTTCAGAAATTGATGGAATGATTTTCCTAATCTCTATCTCACTGTGAGTTTAAAAAAAAAAAAAAAAACTCTGAAACCATCTCTGTATTGGAGCCCTTCTGCTCTTAAATAAACAAGATTTCTCTAGTTATTTTTTTTTGGCTTCCATTACCAATCGAAGTGTTTCCCATACCCCTCAAGAATGTGCGCCTGAGTGTGCTGTTGAGAGTATCGCTGTGAGTGTGCTATTGAAGTGTGAGGGAGTGCTGCGGGAGTGGAAACGTGGTGGCTGCTCCAATACGACCCACCACCATACCTCGGTATTGGAACGCTGCTGCGTGAAGGACCACCATACCTTGGTATTGGAACGCTGTTGCGTGAAGGACCACCATACCTCGGTATTGGAACGCTGCTGCGTGAAGGACCACCATACCTCGGTATTGGAACGCTACTGCGTGAAGGACCACCATACCTCGATATTGGAACGCTGCTACGTGAAGGACCACCATACCTCGGTATTGGAACGCTGCTGCGTGAAGGACCACCATACCTTGGCTTGGTATCAAAGCGATGTCCAGTTGAATGCATTGTACAGTTTTGTGTATTTACACTGGCATATATTAAGGCTGCTCCGAATATATTTAGGTTGGTATATTTATGTTGCCATATATATACATAGTTACTCACCATATATTTACGCTGCCCCACTCATATATATTCTATACTTTAACGTTGTCTAGTTGAATGCGTATTGACATTTGAATTTGTTGTCCCGTCATCTCAGAATTATATTTTTTCCCATTAGGAGAAAAAAAAAATTGCAGCAGAAGTTTTTGTTACAGTATGCATTCAACCATATCCATTATGGGAATAGTTCTCACTGGAAAGGAGAACTATCCTGAGTGGTCCCGGATCATAAAACACATCCTCATTTTCAATGAGTTGTGGAAAGGAGTGTGCATTGGAGATGGAAACAAAGAGCCAGAACAACCTAACTCAAACAAAGAGCTTGCCATTTGGGAAAATAAGAACAACAAAGCTTATGCATTAATTGTATCATCTGTAAATGAAGAGGTGAGTCGCCATATTTCGCCATTTTCAACTGCTTTTGAAGCCTTACAAAAGCTGAAAGAACTCTATGACTCACATTCTACACTTGAAGTTGTTCAACTCATGATTAAACTCTTCACTCTTGAATTACAAAATAATGATCCTCTTGCTCTTGCATCCGAAGTAAAATCTATAATGCATGATATTAAAGTCACTAAGGTTGAATTGGATATTCCTCTTATCGCTTTTCTCAAGGCACTTTATCCTACTTACTCCAACTATCTTGAGTCATTGCAAGCAAATGGAAATCTCAAAGATATTACCTTTGACTCTCTTGTGAAAAAATTTGCTGAAAGAGAGAAAGCTTTTGGAAAGAAGACAACCCCTGAATCTTCAGAATAATTTGTGTGCCTTGCTCATAAAGAAAATAATCCTGCTCAAGATTCTTCTAGAGGAAGAGGTGGTCGAAGAGGAAGAGGAAGATACATCAGAGGCA
>APFE031742742.1:182763-205000 GCA_000404065.3 Pinus taeda
TGGGTGAAATATAATTGATGTAAATAAATAATAAGAAATATGAATAGTCATCGAGAGATGAAGTGAACAATCTCCCTCATGTATATAATAAAGACCAACCTGGAGGAATAATATGAATTGAATTCGTGGAGTTACTACTTGGCCTAATGCAAACCATGTGTCCTTATCTCAATAATGATTAAATTGACCTCTATATATAGCCATTCCCACATATTACATATGTGAGTCCCTTTATTAGGCCAAACCCTAATAAATAGACATTTAACCTCGTATATGCCCCACTTGAGGTCATATCATAGAGCCCTCCTTTAGAATTGTTTTCCCTCAAAGCTTTGTATTCAAATATTTTCCATGTGATGAAACTAAGTAACATAATTTACTTATATTTCTACTTTCTTACTACCACTATTGAAAATTCATCCATCCAAATATAGTTCTCTTCAATTGTAATATTTGATAATCAATTGTTACATGATCTTATTTATTTTGATCTCCATGCATTGTTGTTGTTAATTCTCCATTTTTTTAGTCAATTGGACATTTGGAATTTGACTAGGAATGCAATTACCATTAGTTGGTATTATGCAACATAGGTAAGTCTTTTGGTCTTTATAATGAACAGGGAATGAAAACAAGTGAATTAGGCTCTAAATGAGGCTTCTTGGGCTCAATTTCCATCAACAATTTGTTAAGCCACAACATGACCTTTATAGGACTTCATGATAATCTAACTTAGTAAGATGTGTTAGGAAGTATTTTTCATCATGGGAGGGTATCAGGGGCTTCGTAATGGTGAATGGATGAAATCAAGGGCCTTGGATCTTGAATGATGCTTCTCAACCTCAATGGCCATGAATGAAGTATCAAACCACCAAACATGACCTTTGTAGAGGATACTTTGACTTTAACTAGGAATACAAGTAATGTTAGGAGGAATTGTGTAATGTGACCTATTCTCAAGGCCTTAATAGTGGTTGGGGTAGTAAAACAAGGGTTGTAGGCCTTGAAGGAACCTTCTTGGGCTTGATGACCACGAATGAGCCCTCAAACAACCATACATGACACTTTATATGGGATATTTGGCCTCTCGTTAGGAAATTGATCAATTTTAGGTGGTATTATGCACCACATATAGACATTGAGGCCTTTCTAATGATTAGGGGATGAAAGAAAATAACTTAAGACCTTAATGCCAAGGAGTCTTAAGTATAAACAAAAAAAGAGGGGTATTTTTGGGCAAATAATGTTTAAAGGCCAATATTACTTAGTGGAATGTGTTACCAACTTAAATGTGTTTTACAATGAATTTGGGTTATTTAAATTTCAAATTTTGGGCATGATAAATGCAATGACAAACTTGGGACATTGATGTGGATAGTTCTTAATTAGTTTGGCCTAGTGAACTTAATGGTTAAGACTTTAAAAGTCAAAGTTACTAACTTTCCTCCTTAACTATATCAAAGTGTTCAATTTCAATGACATTTTAAACTATGTATAACATAATAACTTCTTGTAAATTGTAAAGAATTATAAAATTGATTTTATAAATTTTATATCTATTTAAATTCCAATTTTTATTTTATTTTTATTTTTATTATATAATAATAATAATAATAATAATAAAAATTCTCTCGGATGCGGGTGTTAACTACGACAGTTAAGTTGATTAGACGGAGCGACGACGATGGGGCGGCCACATGGCCCTCTACAACCTTTCCAATGCCACCCTGAATGGCATTCATGGCACCTCACAGGAGCCATTTAATGCCTGCACTAGTCGAGGCAGGGCCATTACCCACTTAACCATGGATCCGGAGAACTTTCTTGTTATTTTTCCCCTGATTCACTGTGTCTGCCCTCCGCAGGCGGGAGAGACGAATGAACACACTAGCACTGGCCACAGATGTTGGCTTGTGAGCTGCATTGATTTGGGTAATGGCTTCCACCATTCCCACACCAACCTCTGCAACTCGGCTCACAACCTCCGGCCCTCTGTAATTTCTTCGCATAGCTCTTCTGTCAATTCCTCTTCTGTTCCTGCTAACTTTCTCCCTGTTCCCATATCCACCATGGTCTGCCATCATATGTGCAGTCGACGGGTGGCATGTGAGGCGGAAGTTTTCGTTCCCCTACTCTGCCTAGCCATGACTCTGCTTCCCCTGCCTCCTCTGCCGAAAATCCCCACTAGCACAGTTTTGCAGGCTGGTACCCAGATACAAGAAGTGGCAGAGGCAGAGCCGACCTCCATAGCTCAAGCTGTGAAGCTGCAGCTGTTCGCACTACAACCTTTCCTTTGCCTCCGCATCCTGCTCCTCACACCATGCAGTTTCGATTTCGCAGCTGTTTGAACCGCTCGGTTATAGTAGCTACTGTCTCAATTATCATTACAGAAGAGGCCAAGCAGCATGTTCCCCAGGATAATTTTACGGAGGAGGCGAACAGAGATGGCCCGAGCAGCAAGAATAGGGGCAACAATGACGAGTAGGAAGCTGATGAAGGTTAGAACAGAAGGCATGGCAAAGCCATTGCTGGTAGTCAACATGTTGAGATGGGCGTTCACAGTCACACACAGGCCTCGGATAGTCGTTTGGGTGACACGTCAGCCCGCATGTTGAGACTTGTAGCATGGAGGAAGGCCATCAGGCGCTGGGACGTGGCGAGTCGGACAACCCGGATGACTGGGCGTGTCCAATTGTGGAGGAGCCCGCTCTGGAAGACTAAGCACCGCGTGTCGTGCCTGCCAGGTGGAATTTCTGTCTTGTTCTTGGTTTAGTTTTTGTCCAGTCCTATGTGTCCTCAGGATAAACTGTTGGTCTGTTGGTCTAGTTAGGATAAACTATTGGTCTTGGTAATGATCTGTTTAAATTTACCACCCCTGTGTGGGTTAATTTTTTGATATATTTTGGACATA
This sequence comes from Pinus taeda, assembly GCA_000404065.3. Lineage (NCBI taxonomy): Eukaryota > Viridiplantae > Streptophyta > Pinopsida > Pinales > Pinaceae > Pinus > Pinus taeda. The sequence goes on from APFE031742742.1 coordinate 185,675, forward strand.
TCCTTGGACTGGTTTCCCCTCCGTTGGGGCAGTCATAGACAACTATCATGGATGCTTGCTGATTGAGGCCGAGTTCCTTTGTGGCCAAAATCACTGTAACTACCCTTTTTTGTATCATATTAATAGATTAACCTTACTTAGAAAAAAAAAAATAATAAAAATTCATTATTAAAAATAAAATATTTATCTTTTAAACTTTACAGATTTTTATAAATTTAAACTTTAAAAAACCACATTTGTAAAAATTTCATTTTACATAATTGCACAAATCTATTACGTGAAACAACTCCAAACACCCTTCAAATCCATCTAATAATACAATTATAGTTAATACAATTTAAGGCGATAAAAGCCTATTAATCTACTTGTCACAACTTACAAAAATCTACCCATAATGACATTATAGTGTGAGAAATGACCCCACATATTATTATTCTTTCACTTAAACAATTAAATGGTTATAAAAATCTACCGATAATGACATTGTTGTGTGGAAATCACCCCTACATATTATTAATTTTTCAGTTAAACAACCAGACGGTTATTTGAATTATAATGGTCTGCCCACATACTATTCTTTAATTTTTCCTTCAAATTCACTTTTAGTTTTCATATATATATAACTAAATTCAACTATTGGTATCCAACGATTTAATTTATTTTAGTTTTCAAACATTACTCGGTGCATTCAAAAATACTTTCCAAAAATAACCTCGGCAAGGTGAGACACTTCTGTACTGAAAAATTGATTTGGTTTCGATTTCATGCAAAGTAATTGGTTCGGCAGCTTTCGTTTACGGTTTATACTTCGGTCATCTTTGAGTCTGCTTTTACGAGGAGGATTTTGATACCAGATATTATATATATATATAATAATATATATATTATGCGAAGTTAATTTCTGTTATATTTATTAATTTTAAAAATCTATGATTCAGTTAGACTTAGGATTTTTTCACTAAAACATTTTTTTAATAAAATATATTAAAAAGTAATAATGAAACTATTTGTGATTATTTGTGTATTTTGTTTTTTTTTAATTGTTCAATGATTTGTGGTTATTTGTGCATTTTGTTTTTCTGTATTCTCTTTTCATTTTGTTTTTTATTCTCTTTTCATTAGGTTAACAAAGTTTGTTGTGTTGTTGGCAAATAGAGATCTAATAAAGAAGGCGAAATCTCTTTAAGAAGGAACATTTTTTTTGATATGAACAATTATGAGTTTTAAATAATTAAGTTATATTTATGTGTTTTTAAGGATGTTATTTTTTATATTTTACCATATTTAAATGGTAAAATTTGCAATCCACAAACAAATTTCCATTGTGATTTATTAGAGACGAGGAAAGCAGAGGCTAAAAGGATTCGCGACAAGTATCCTCACAAAATACGTGTACGATCACAAAATAAATTCTTGTCCTTGAATTGTTATTTTTCTAGACAAAAGTAAAAAAATTACAATTAAAGATCATTTTATTACCTTGTTTTATCTTTGATTTTATGCAATAAAATTTTAAAGTTAACTTTGCAAGCAAAAATGTGCAAACTAATTGTTAAGAAGTTGGAGAAGATTAACGTACCAAACATTGACAATGTGAAGTAAGTACTCGTCCTACTACAACAATGAAATGATATGTGAAATTATTTAACTTATTCTATATAGTTAAAAATTATTATTAGAAACCTAATTTGATGATTACAATTGTGTTAAGTCCCGCCCTTATGATTCCATTTTGCTAGATATACATTTAATTATTTAAAAAAAAAACCTTTGAATTAAAGTTATGGTATTGGATTTTCAAATATCTAATCCCAACTATGATTCCATTTTGCTAGATATACATTTAATTATTTAAAAAAAAAAAACCTTTGAATTAAAGTTATGGTATTGGATTTTCAGATATCTAATCCCAACGGATCTTATTGTTGGGAAATTGGTGTATGTGGTGTGAAAGAGAATAAATGTGCCTTCAAAGAAGGTACTCTTTATTTTTGTGAACGATGCGTTGCCATCCACTGGTAATTTCAAGCAAATTGATTTTATGTGTGTTGTTAATGATTGTTAGGGTGGATATATTTGCATGCAGCCACTCAACTATGTATGAGGAGCACAAAGATGAAGATGGATTTCTTTATTTTGTGTACAGTGGTGAAAATGTGTTTGGCCACTGCAATGAGGCTTTTTCTAGAGTTTAAAGAAAGCTATGCTTTATCAAGAATTCGATAAATGAGAGCATTTCTGGTTTATTTCAGAATAAGTTTTTTAGAGTTTTCATTTTTTTGAAATAAAATTGGATTTAATAATCTGATAATTTTTTTTCATTTATAGTAGATGAAATCAAGGATTAACAATTTTTTTGTTTTATAGTAGATGACATCAAGGATTACCAAACATTATTTATGTTTTAGAACTTATGCAATGGTTTGCTACCTCTACTTTGTGCAACACTGCTATTTATATGTTATCTAATTGGTAGTTGTTTATAAAGATAATGAGCAACTTCATTGGTGTATATTGTTGGAAAGTATGTTAAACATTTTCTTATTAAACTAACTTTGCACACCATTTACAAAGAATTTTAAACAAATGTTATACATACAGTTTGAGTGATTAAAATTTTTAAACAAATCAACAAACACCCATTGGTGTTGGTACTTAGTTTATAGTTTGATGATGATTTTAAAATTAAATTATTATTATTATGAAATCTTCAAACTTGTTCTTTATGCTTACTATGAAGATGGATTTGTTATGAGAGATGCTAGCAACTTGTGCTTCTAGTTTTGAAAATATCTATGCTAACTCATCATGTTTCTTTGTTAATTTAAGCACTATTTTTTAGACTTCATGTGAATTCCTGGATCATGTGCCCCAAAGAAAGTTGTTTTGTTATCAATATGATTTTTAAATTATCATGGATATTCCGCTAGAATAATTTGTCACAACAAACATTACTATATTTTGAAATCTCTTATTGTATTATGTTTAACTTAGACCACAATTTTAATGTAGAATAATGCATGAAATACTAAATAAATTGAAATTGAAATAAAATGGACAAGAAAATAACACATTGTCCACAAAATGAACATAAGATGTACCTTAGGAACATTGAATAATAGAAAATTAGAGCTAAAAGTTAAAGCCTATACAAAGAAAGGGCACTTACCATGGAGTTTCCAAGGACATTATGGCTAGTATGACTACTACAATACTTTATGCTTTTTTCAGTGTACTTTAATATACCATTTTTAATGCATTTCTTGCCTTTGGAATGATATTTATTACAATTGTTGGGGAAATATGAGGTCTAAAATGGGCCTCCTATTGAAAATAATAAAATAAGAGTTGCGGTTTTTCAAAGGCGAGGAAAGAAAACTGATTTTTTTGGTTACATTTTTTCACTTTGGGTTATTCAAAATTTCAAGTCTAGGCACTGATTAGATACAAAATAAATTTCATAGTATCCACTATGCATACTTTGGATATATTCACAATCAGATAAATTGGAAATACATTTTTTTTTTTTACAAGAACGGTTATAGAATTTCATTAACTGCTTGGCTAATGGCCACATAATCGGTTACACAGAGAGGAGCAATTTTCAGCATGCCTTTCTACCAAATGGGAATTAGCTCTTGCTCTTATCAACTTCCTCTTTTTACAATTGTTAAAGTGCACTTTTGTTGCTAGTTGTCCAAGCTGAAAGATACAAACGAACTGATGTAAAAGAAAGCAGTAAAACATGGCTCTTTATGGGATAGGCGCCCACAGGATTTCCTTATTTTTGAGAATAGTTCTAGCCTCTAAGTGAACTGCCTTGTTTGCCTGAATGTTTGTTGCTTTATTATTTGTTCTCAATACAGAAAATAATTCAGGTGTAGAGACTTTGACATGCTTTTGATCCTTGAAATTAACCTTGCTAGTTGCAGATCTGCTGGGTTGGAGTTGGTCGCCACTGCTCTTATGATTACTTGGGAGTCTCCAAAGACATTTGCTTCCTGAATTCCCAGCTCTTTGAGGAAGTTTACACCTTGTAAGAGGGCCAACGCCTCGGCTTGTATGCTAGATGTATGGCCTAGAACCTAGGCGAAATTGTGTGGAGATGTGTTGTCTGGCATATTAATGTGCCCTCTAGCACCGACCTTCCCTGGATTCCCTTTTGCTTCCCCATCAAAGAATAGGGAGGGAATTGGTTGATTAGACAACCAATCCTGAAAATCTTTCTCATTTTTCCTAATTTGCCAATCTTCGAGAGTTGGAGGAGAGCTTCTTGGCTTGTGAAAATTAAGCTTAAGGACAGATCCCAGATCTCTGTCTTGCTGGCTGAGATTTGAGTCGTCTCCTATGTCTTCCAGCCACTCGTTTAGTTGGCATTTCACTGAATTGGCTACTATTCTATGGTCCTGATCTTTGCTCCGGAATATCTTCCTGTTCCTTTCCAACCAAACCTGCCAACTGATGAATTTTGGCAGTGCACTCCAAGCTGTCCTGATCGTTTTGTTTTTTGGTTGTGCGCCTGGGTATCTGGCCATCCATCCCGCGAACAAATCCTGAACAGAAGTAGGAAAAATGAAATCATAATTCCAAGGATTCAGCAGCTCCTGCCAAATAGAGATTGTAAAGTTGCATTCAATAATGAGATGTAGGGCAGTTTCTGAGTTTGCTTTGCAAAGAATGCATCTGGAAGGTCCATTGAATCCTCTTTTCTGGATTCTGTCCTCAGTGAGAATTTTTTGGTGACAGAGAATCCAACAGAAATGATCTATTTTGGGAATAGAGGGGAAATTCCATATGCCTACCCAAGGGGCAGGGTTGGGAGGCATGTGAGGGCGCTCAAGACACTTAGTGTATCCCTGCGTGACTGAATAGCCTGCCCGATTTTTCCCCCAGCCTCTCACGTCCTTCCTGCGTGCGTGGATAGGGGCCAGCCCGTGTAAAATAGTTCTGAGCGCTACCCACTCAGGTTGCAAGGCGTTGGGCACAAGGAGTTGTTTCCAACCCGCCCAGGTATCCTCTGTCCACAACGAAATGTCCCACAAGGTGTGGACGTTTGCTGCAGCAAGCCAATTCTTTAACTCTGTAAAATCTCCCAATTCTTCCAATGGAGGTCGATCCAATATTCTATCACTCCATAATTGAATTCGCTTGCCATTTCCAGGAATCCAATGCAAGTAGTTTTTTATCATTGGAGCAATTTTGTTAATGAAGGTGCTGAAGTGAATTCTGAATGTGTTTTTAGGCTGATCCAAACATCTGAGCCTCATTCCTCTGAAATATTTCCTCTACAATGCAATTTGTGCCCAATTTGGATTAGGAGCAATGGTTTTCCAAATTAATTTGGCTCCCATAGCTAGATTTTGAGCTTTGAGATCTTTAAAATTCAATCCCCCTTCAAAAATTGATTTAGTGACTGTTTCCCAATTGATTAGGGAAAATCTCTTATCATTTTGTTTGCCACCTTTCTAGAAGAAATGCCTGATTAATTCCTCCATCTTTTTGATGATTCCCACAGGTGCCAAGAAGACAGAGAATTTGAAATCGGAAGACTGCTGAGAACTGCCTTGATGAGCACTGCTTTGTCGGCGATGTTGAGCCAAGAGGATCCCCAGGCTTGCATCTTTGCTTTGAATTTGTCTAGCTGAGGAGCCCAGTCTTTGCTTGATGCCCTCTTGTTGAAGATTGGCAGACCAAGATATTTGAATGAGGACCAAGTAGTGGAGGCTGCAAATCCAAGGCATCTAGCTATGGAGTTTGCAGTAGAAGCAGGGATGTTCCAGTAATATATTTGACATAAATTGGAAATACATTAAAAACAACATGTTTCTTGAAAAATAAACATGAAGTGAGTTTTGATAAGGGTCATACACCTGGAGTCATGTTGAAATCAATTAGACATTGGAAAATTTGGTTGGGAGCTTGAACCTTGTTAATAGATTGTTGAAACGCCACATAAGGGCATGGGACTATATCATATCCTTTCATAAACGGTTTAATTATATGCTAGAAAGTGTCATTCACCAATAACAATTGAGTCTTCATTAGAGAGTTTTGGGAGTAATACAATAAGTAGCCTCAAACATATATTAATCCCTCCACCTTTGGTGTTTATCCTAATTTGTAAAAAAAATACAACAATGTTTTACTTTATTTCCTCTTTCCAATAGCTTTTGAATCACCTCAATTGGGCCTTTTAATCAAAAGTTATGCCTCTTTTTATTTAACATACTTTTTAAAAGTCTGATTTGGAGATATCCTACATGCCAACCTTTAATGTAACTCCAAAATTTCCACACCTTGAGTCTAAATTTTTTGCCTATGATAATGTACTTTGTCTTCTCTATAATGCCACAAATCTCACCAAATATGTTGTACCAAGATAAATTTATGATAATTTTACTTGATGGGTTGATTTTGGAACCTTTTAGGGGAGAAAACTTGTAAAATATGCCAAATGTCCATTTTTCATAGCATATTATAAATTTGAAATGTAAACACTTAACCTCATCTTCTTTACAATGACATTGGTGTCACCTGGTTTAGAGCTTTCAATCTTCAAATATGAATATCTTACTTGAACCACCAAGAAGTCTAATTTTAGGACTAAACAAAAAGTTTAACTTGCATAGCTTATAAATCTCAAAATATAGTGAATTAGATTTGATTTAATGTACCTCACTATTTCCTCTATTCAAATTAAAAGTTTTGCTTATTGAAATTATCCCATGTCATAATTAGAGTAAAACTAGTAAAATCCACATAAGCTCACCCATTCAAGGAGCCTAAACAAGGATCATCTACTCTAATACTAAATGGTATGTACAAAATACTTAAGATATTATAATAAACCATAGTACACAATGCACACAATATGTGAACACAGATCATAAATATAAAAGAGATAATAGAGATTAGTTACACACTAACTCCTTATAATATATGATAATCCCCTTCAACAACCTTCATACATTTATATATCCAAATAAAATGACATCTCTCAATAATGGCTATATTGACCTCTATATATATCTATTAAGTATTACTTGTTACACATATGGGTTCTTTATTAGGCCATCCCATATTACATATGCCTAAACCATTACATATACATTTAACCCCATATATACCCCTCTTGGGGTTATATCACCATAATGTCTCATAAAATTGCAAAAACATTGGTATTTTGTGTTTTGTATTTTAATATCCACTATATAAAAGACAAAAGGCACAATCGTTCATGTCTCATTGGGTTTTCCCACACCTAGTTTCCAAGGGCATATTTTATTTTCTAATATGTTGGGCATTCCAATTGAAGATTAGAAGGCTTTGTTCCTGACAAATCCACTTTGAAAAATTTGTGAAATGTGTTAAGACATTTAACCTCTCAAAATCATGTGATGCTACCTCTCCGTTAACCTAAGTACTCTTCAGGCTGCATATAACATAATCTACAACAAAAACAACCTGCATATCAAATCATCAAAACAAGAAAAATACATACAAAATTTAAATGTCTCTCTTACTTGCAAAGCTTTTCAGATTCTATTTGCCCCTTCAACCTCATTAAAGGTGCAAAGAAACATAAAAATGTAGAATTATTGACTAGATAGAATCATAGAAGTAAGATTTCTTCACAGGAACTTAACTAAGTCACCAAAATGATCTGCAAGGGAAAAGATAGAAAATACAACTAAAGACAAGTTTCCATGAATTGCAGACAAGGACATGCACTACAAAAATTTAGCCATGCAAACTGAAAGAAGATAGAAAATACTCTCTATCATTGCCTTCATAATACAAGTTCCTGAACTACCACAAGTAGCATGATCTCTTTGCTTTGATTCATTTCATTTACAGAGAGATACAAATGTGCATTCAGAATTATAGTTCTTCATAGTAATATCTTTATTTGACAAAAGTTATACATAAGACAATACAATATCTATTCATAAGTCATCATTCTAGTTATCGTATATCAAACTCTGATTCTCGACCAGGTGTAGTTTTCTGAATTGTTGGCGTCTCTATCAATCCACTGCCTTTTACCCATGGTGAGGTTGCTCTGATTGCAGAAAACACCCGGGTCATGCATGTCCCTTTTGACTGTGATATTTTGTCACCTTAGAGACTTTGCAACATTGTTGTCTTGTGGTTGTTCTCCTTACATTTCTCTCTTTGTACATGCAATAGCTCACACATACTTAATTGCTAATTTACCCATAAGGGAAAGCTAATCTATGTTGATATGATTGGGGATGGGGAAGAATTAATCTTGAAGATATCAAACTGGCCATCACTTTTGACCCTACTTGAGAGTACAAGCTCATGATGTAGATAATGAGAGGGAAACTCTAGAATCTTGGGTCTCCTTCCATTATTCCTCTTTCATTGTTGTTTGTTTCCATGACCTCTTTTTTCATTGTTGTTTGTTTTTCTTGCTATTTTTTTTTAATAACAATAATGACCCAATGACTAAGCAAGAGATGAGACGTCCCATTTTGACCACGAACGAAGTGAAAACTCCTTGGGGCCTCCTATTGGAGCCTAATAAATACAGGTTAAGCATGTCGTTTCGAGGAATCAAACTTGGGTGGTGAGGGAGTTAACAACCCACCTTAACCACTCAGTCTACCCTTACTTGACAAATAGACAAGAGAGAGGTTGTTGGCTAGCCCTTAGTATAGTTACTATATTTCATCTTGTAGTTGTCTTGCTTACTATTTAAATAGTTAAGATAACATAGGTGATTGGGATCTAGATTTCCCTATTAGGACCAAACTTGCAATGTACAAGACCCTACTAGAATACTATAATGATTGTCATAAGTGCTAACTATCTAATGAACATTTCTACCTTTGCACTTAGATCTACAACAACAAATTCACCATTACAATAACTTTATCAAATTTTATAAATGAGTTATCATGCTCCTATTTCTTAAAGATGACTAGTTTTTTATTTTTCTAAAGTTAGGAAATAAATTCAAAAGTATTTCATACTTAGAAAAGTTTCTTGTTAAGAAAGCAATGAGTTCAAGAAGTACATGTAGAGGCTCCTAACCCAATCTTAGGATTTCCTAACCTTTTGTAGAATTAAAAGAAGTGATTAAGGTACTTAGATCCATTGACATAAACCAATTGAATAAAGCCAAAATGTTGAAACCTTTTTCTATAGCAAGGCCACCATGTGTAGAAATTCTCACTGTAGATCACTTGATAATGCAGTATACTAAAGTAAAATACTTAATCTACTTCTACAAACAAACTTGCGGAAGCTTAATCGATTTTGAGCAAGATCAAATAGAACACATATAACAGATGAAGAAGAAATCATACACATGAAACACAGAAGAATACTCTGGGGAAAGCCTCAGCTAAAAACCCCGCTATCTGTATTATCATACAAGTGGAAATATCTCAGGATTACACAAAACTTTAGCTCACAAGCTATCCAACTCTCAGTACAATCCCTCACTGCTGCTCATAGACATAATAGACAAAACTTGTGCCTTCCTTCAGTCCTTCAAGCCTCCTATTTCCTTGCACAATTTCTCCTGGGTCCTCCAGCTGCAACATGTTTGATTCTCACCTCACACACAACACTGACCTCTGAAATAACTGCGCAATCCTAAAGGAGTTAATTCCTTTTGCATGGATGAGTTTCCTTTATAGGAAAATTCCTCCAGCTGATAGTATAATGTCCCTATCTTTAATCTCAACTGGGTCTTTGTTTGAACTGACATGCATGAGTTATTTATGAGAGAATATTTAGTTATCTGGAGAACACTAGTTGCATGCATTAACTGACTGAACTCACAATTAGTTCCTCCAATTGTTTGGAACTAATTTAACTCAGTTAACTGAGCTAACTAATTACAACTCAAATACAACTCATCCTTATCTCCTTAATTAAGGGATAACTTCCTCAATCAAAGGGATAACTGCTGCATGTCTTCACAAAGACTTAATGTTTGAATTTCTCCAACTAATTAACTCAAGTTGAATTAATGAATTATTTTTCAAACAGCTAGTGAGACTAAATTCAAATTTTAATTCTCAATTTTGATTCAAGGACAAATCAAAATTCAATATATCCTGAAACTCTGTTTATCGCAATGCTATTTTTATCATTTCTATTTTTTGCTATTTCCAACAGAGTTGGAATATATCCTAAAATGCTATTTTTAGCATTTCTTGTTGCTATTTTCAACACTCCCTCTCAACAAGAAATGCATTCAAATCGAACCCGATCCTGAACCTTTGAAATTTTCTGCATGCAACACTTCTCTCAAGTGTTGTTGCTCCATCGACTCCAGAAACAAAAAATATCCAACCTGAATCGGTATGATGCATCTGTCATCTAAGTCTTTGATTGTTATTTCCTCTATCAACTAAAAACTCTGCACCTCTGTGCTCTTCAAGATCTGACTGCTCTGGCCTCTATCACTTTGATATCTGACTGCATCAATCCCACTGATTCTTCCTGCTGCATCCATGCTGCTGCTGGTCCTATCTCCTAGCATTGCATCCGCACTACACCTCCTCTCATCATGTTGCATCGTGCTACCCAATGCTGCACTGCAACTCAGTTACTAATAAGTAAGTAACTCATCTCCCAACTGACTTCCCTGTTGGGCTAGAAACACCCTCTAACGTTGAAGCTCCCTCTGTCACTCCATCCACATCTGTATCTACCCACTCAGCGAGTCCTGCTACTCCTCATCGGGGCTTCCGTAGCAAGGTCTAATCAAAGAGGTTGGGTACCTCAAGGATCCCGCCCCTATTCCGGCCTTCTTGAGACTATCAGTTCACATCGCCCCACCTCACACCTGGAGGTATGGCTGCATGTGATCCTTCTGCCCACTTGGGTCAAAATTCCCCCCTACTGGAGGTCTCTGCATGAGTAGATGCCTCCACTCGGTCTCCTCTCAGCATCTCCAATTGTGGCTCCTCCAAAATTGTCTGAGACTTCTTCTAAGGCTGCATGTTGAGAGGTAATTTACTCTCCCTCTCAACCCCCAAGTCTCTAACATTTTCCTTTCTCCTCAAGGCTTTGCATGCATCTTGTACCTCAAGTGCATACAGGTTCTTGGCTAGCACACCAATCTGTTTCATCTTTCCCGTTGTCATGGAATTTTATGGAAAAAGAGCTGAATTTAAATCAGCGATATCTCCCTCATTCGAACTCCGATTCAGCCAAATTTTTTTTTGAATTTGGGTATTTTTTTTCAAGGAATCCAGATCTTCTATTTGTTTCTGAAAATTTTGCACAAAAAATTTCAGATCTTCTCTGCAAACTTGCGGCCCAATTTATTTATTTAATTAATTAATTTTTTTGTTACTTCAAATTCTCTTCTTCTTAAACTGTTCACAACTTCGATAAACTCAGCTCCGATAAACTTGGCTATGATACCATGTAGAAATTCTCACTGTAGATCACCTGATAATGCAATATACTAAAGCAAAATACTTGATCTACTTCTACAAACAAACTTGTGGAAGCTTAATCGATTTTGAGCAAGATCAAATAAAACACATATAACAAATGAAGAAGAAATCATGCACATGAAACACAGAAGAATACTTTGGGGAAAGCCTCAGCTAAAAACCCCGCTATCTGTATTATCATACAAGTGGAAATATCTCAGGATTACACAAAGCTTTAGCTCACAAGCTATCCCATCTCTCAGTACAATCCCTCACTACTGCTCATAGACAGAATAGACAACACCTATGCCTTCCTTCAATCCTCCAAGCCTCCTATTTCCTTACGCAGTTTCTCCTGGGTCCTCCAGCTGCAACCTGTGTGATTGTCACCTCACACACAACACTGACCTCTGAAATAATTGCGCAATCCTGAAGGAGTTAATTCCTTTTGCATGGATGAGTTTCCTTTATAGGAAAATTCCTCCAACTGATAGTACAATGTCCCTGTCTTTAATCTCAACTGGGTCTTTGTTTGAATTGACATGCATGAGTTATTTATAAGAGAATATTCAGTTATCTGGAGAACACTAGTTGCATGCATTAACTCACTGAACTCACAATTAGTTCCTCCAACTGTTTGGAACTAATTTAATTGGACTTAACTTATTTAACTGAGCTAATTAATTACAACTCAAATACAACTCATCCTTATCTCCTTAATTAAGGGATAACTTCCTCAATCAAAGGGATAACTGTTGCATGTCTTCACAAAGACTCCATGTTTGAATTTCTCCAACTAATTAAATCAAGATGAATTAATTAATTATTTTTCAAACAGCTACTGAGACTAAATTCAAATTTTAATTCTCAATTTTGATTCAAGGACAAATCAAAATTGGAATATATCCTGAAATGCTATTTATAGCAATGCTATTTTTAGCATTTCTATTTTTTGCTATTTCCAAAAAAGTTGGAGTATATCCTGAAATGCTATTTATAGCAATTCTATTTTTAGCATTTCTTGTTGCTATTTTCAACACCATGCACAAGTGATAATGCAAAAACATCCTTTCTTAGCACCAAAGGCACTTTCTATAATACCTTACACTAATATGGATGTGTATTGATCCTAGAATGATTCCTTCAAATATAATGAGCATGAGCTCAATAACCGAAGTAATGCTCAACCATTTATCGACACCATCAAGCTTTTAATTCTAACCAGCCTTTCTGCATTTACCAAATTTCACCGCCCTACTAGGGTAAACATGAGACTAAGAGTTACTATGACATGACCAGACCTCCAAGCTTTAATTATAGAAGTGGGGCCGACAACTAACAACTCACAGACATTCCTCAAGGCTTATAGGACACTCAGGGGCAAAAGAACCACCCGAGGTGACCAAACCCTGACTTGTGGCTGCTTTTCAATTCAGTGCCCGCGGTTCCGAGATCTAAGCCACAATTCCAAGCCAGTCTCTAGACCCTTGCCCAAAACTGCTTGAGATTTCTCAAAATGATAAATAACATAAGGACGATGCTAAACATATAAAAATTGAACTAGAACTTGACCTAATCAGGCCTAACCATGACAATCATTTCGTCAAACATATGGAAAACATGTAAGCTATATGTCATGAATGCATATCTGATCACATGAGTCTGAAACTTACCTGAGAGTCACCAAGAAGGTCTAATGCCCTTGCATAATATCTGCAATAACAATTTATAGTCCATGCATTCATCAACCATTCATACATTCATCAAAATATGTCAAAATCCATAATTAATATGCATCACATAACCAACAACTAACGAGCATAGAAACCATGCAACTCAACCATAATATCACCAACATAATTGCTACAGATATACATGAACCACAATATAATAATAAATCTTATTAACATATGAAAAGACCAACCAATTTAGGGACTTCCATGTACCACCCAACCATAGATTTGGTTGAACAAATCTCTCTTTCATCCAATCACCCCTACGCCATATTCTAAGCACGCATGTGGGATTTCATTGAATAAACCAAAAAAAAACCAAACTAACCATTTCAGACGCCAAACCACCTCAACCCTCAACCATAGTGGTTCCACCTCCACAGTTGGACATCACTGACACCAACTAGATTAGTCTCTACCTAAGTTCTCTAGGGCTCTAAGAACTAGTAACTCGACCCACAACCTTCCAAGGCTCTAGAACATTTTTCCAACCTGACTCTAGGGACTAGTAACTAAACAGACCATGGGCATCAGAGCGTTTGTCCCAACCTAGGCTCTAGGGCTAGCAACTCAACCCAAGTTGTCCCAAGGCTTCCAGAGAATTTGTTCCAACCCACAACCATAAGGAATTATGATCACCAACCAGAAAACAATCAAGTGGAAAAATCCACAACGCCATGACTATCTAGGAAATGGCATTGCAAGGCTAAAACTTTTCTCAATCTAGGCAAATATCCATGCCAATGACAACACATAACGAGAAAATCATATGCATATACCATGCATCCATAAATCAACAAGGAAATCATACATGCAACCTGTTACCTGCAAAGAAATCCAGTTGTAGTCGTTGATCCAATTGTTCCCTTATGCTTTCTTGATTTCCTTTGCCTTCTTTCTCCAAACCAGAGTGAATGCTAAAGTCCTCCAAGCATGCTCCAAGAATGCTCTAAGTGTGCAAGAGTATAAGAGAATAGAAGATAGTTCAACCTAAAACTGTCAAAAGGCTAAACTGACAAAAGCCATGAAGTGATCCTCAAAAGCCTTTTTATCATTGAAGCCTCTATTTTCTTCATTTTCCTTCAATTTCCCTCTCATGCAAGTTTGTGACTCTTCATCTCTATTTTCTCATATTTTCTTTTCTTTTAAATAAAATGCCAACTAATGCCTCTTTGCCTTCCAATGCCTTTGCCAATTTCTATAGCCATTTATTAAGCACCAGTGATACCCATCACTATGTTTTACCAAACATTAATCTTGGAATACGTGTCCATGACCTTGGTCTTATTTTTTATTTACATAGGAAATCAACCAAGGGTTTTTACGAAACCCCCCCCGGGGAAACATCGTCCTCGGTGTTCAATGACACTTATGAACCAACAAACCACATGCTTCCCATGGAGCTTTATAACACAACTTGATGCAACATTTACATTATATCATGTTGCCAAGACCATGACCATCATACCATAAACACCATACTGCTTATTGGAGTTTTATAATACATCTCGATGCAATATTTACATACATATGAATATATCTAGACATGACCGAAACACAACATCCAACACATATATCAGAATACATCTGCTCAACCAACAAATAAAGAAGGATACATAGGCTGCATCTAATGATCCATCTCCCATGTAGCTTCGTTGGGCCCAAAGTGATTTCCACTACACTTTAACTTGCTCGATTGCTCTGTTCCAAAGCATGAGCTATTTCCACTGCAATATGCACTAAGGTTCTGGCTGGAATTCTCCTTTTGGTTCCACCTGTAATACAGACTAGTCAATCGCATGATCAACATAATTCATGTATATTTTAAACAATGAAACATAGAAAACATCATGGAATTTCACTATCAAAGGTAGTGCAAGTCAATAGACCACTGGTCCAATCCTCCCAAGGATCATGAAAGGCCCAAAATACCGAGGCGCCATCTTGGCACATGATCCGATGCTCAAGGATCTCCTCTTAGGCTTGATGCACAAGTACACATGTTCCCTAACCTGAAACTCCTTAGATACTCTATGTTTATCTGCATAACTCTTCTCCCTGTCCAACACTACCTTCAAATTCCTTTTAATAACTTGCATTTCTTGTTCCATCTCTGCCAATATATACGTTCCAATCAATACCTTGTTCACTGGATCACTCCAACTAACAGAAGTATTACAACTCCACCCATAAAGTGCCTCTAACAGACTCATCTTCAAGGACTCTTGATACCCATTATATGCAAACTCTACCATTGGAAGATAATATTCTCAATTCTATTGCTAATGCATGACATACATTCTCAACATGTCCTCAAGACTCATGTTAACCCTCTCTATTTGTCTATTATTCTACAAATTATAAGTTGTATTGAAAGCTAAATTTGTCCCCAAACTTGCAAACAACTCTTTCCAAAATATGGAAGTGAACTTGACATCTTTGTCTAACACAAGCTTCCTAGGTATACCATGCAACCTCATTATCTCCCTAATGAAAATCTTAGCTATATCACTAGTTGAGTTTGTAGACTTAACTATAATGAAATGATCAACCTTGGTTAATCTATCAACCACAATCATGATAGAATCATGCTGCTTCGATGTCCTCAACAAACTTGTAATGAAGTCCATGGAAATGACCTCTCATTTTCACTCTAGAATTAAAATCGGTTGAAATAAACCACCTGGATGCTTGCAATTTGCTTCTACCTGTTGACAATCCAAACACCTTGCGACGAACTCAGCCAACTCTTTCTTTAGATTCGACCAATAATAAAACTTCTTCACATTTGTTAGAGTCTTCTGATATTCCCGGTGACCTGAATATGGATTGACATGAAATTCCCTGAAGACAAGTTTCTTGAGCTCATTGTTTTTCGACACATAGATCATGTCCCTAAATATTACCAAACCATCGGTCTTGAGATGATAATCCACATCTTGGTCACCTATACCTTGCTGTTGCAACTTGTGCCTGAACTATTGATACCTGTCATCCTGTTGTCCTACCTATAAGTCTGTCCCATATGAACTCATAGTAGCAATGTGATTTACCTGTACTCTTCTACTATGAGCATCTGCAACCTAGTTCTCCTTTCTCTTAATGTACCTGATCTCGAAGTCAAACTCACTTAGCGTAGCCAACCACCTAGCTTGTTTAACATTTTAATTAGGTTAGTCAAACAATTACTTCAACCCACTGTGATCACTCATCAAAATGAACTTCCTACCAAGAAGATAGTGCCTCCACATCTTTAGTTCATGAATGATCGCTGCCAACTCAAGATCAGGAGTCACATAATTATGCTTGTGCTTATTCAATTTCCTTGACTCGTAGCATACCACTTGTACCTCTTGCATTAAGACTCCACCAAGTCCTCTCTTGCAAGAATTTGTACACACCACAAACTATTTATTTAAATCTTCAATCTTTAGAACTGGAGCGTTTGTAAGAAATTACTTCAACTGCTCAAAACTAGTTGAACATTGCTCTATCCATTCAAAATTCTTTTCTTTCCTCTGCAAAGATGTAATAGGATAGGAAATCTCTAAGAAGTTCCTGATGAACCATCTGTAATAGCATGTTAATCCCATGAATGATTTGACCTCATCCACATTCCTAGGATTTTCGCACTCCATGATAGCTCTGATATTTTCTGGGTCCACTGTTATACCTTCCTTGGAAACCACGTGCCCCAAGTAATGAACTTTTTTCTGAAAGAAAATGCACTTACTAAGTTTGGCATACAATTGATGCTCTCCTAGAAATTTCAACACTACTACTAGATGTTTTACACGCTCTTCCTTATTCTTAGAATATATCAATATGCCATTAATGAATACTATCACAAAATTTTCCAGATAGGGACGAACACACTATTCATCAAACACATGAAAGTAGCTAGAGCATTATTCATACCAAAAGGAACCACAACAAACTCATAATGCCTATACTTGGTCCAAAATTTAGTCTTGTAGATGCCCTTTTCTTTGATGTGTACTTGTGAATTTCCTGATCTCAAATCAATATTCGAGAACATTGCTGCTCCCTTCGACTAATCAAACAAGTCATCAATATGTGGCAAAGGATACATGTTCTTGGTAGTCACCTTGTTCAACTGCCTGTAGCCAATACACAACCTGATAGTACCATCCTTCTTTTTCACAAACAATATTGGTGCACCCCAAGGCAACACACTTGGCCTAATGTATCCCTTGTCAAGCATTTCCTTAAGTTTCAACTTCAATTCCACCAACTCTGGAGTGCTCATCCTATACAGTGCCTTCAATGTTGGTGCTGCTCCTGGCATCAACTAATTAGAAAAGTCCATTTCCCTACGAGGAGGCAACTATGAAATATTTGGTGGAAATGCATCTTGAAACTGCTGCAAAACCAAATACCTCTTCAAGACTTCAACATCCTCAACATCCTTCCCTTTGTCACTAGAAATATGAACTACAAACAATACACACCCTTTCCTTCTACTGTGCTTTGCATGCATAATTGTAACCATTCTCACGAACGTAGGATTCTTCTTACGCTGTAAGATTATCTTCTCTCCATCATCATTCAAACACTCAATAAAATTCTCATAGAAATATACCTTAGTCATGTGAATGTATAACCAATCCATACCCAACAACATATTGTATGATCCCAAAGGAAGTACATTTAGATGTGTTGATGTAGCCATACCATTAAGCTCAAATACACAAGATCTTTCCCAATGATAAAATCTTTTCTTGGTACTTGTAGCCAACTACACCAATCAAGACTTTGCATGAAATTATTTATTCAAATAACACTTATCTACCAGGCTAGGACTGATATAACTATAGTTAGGTCCCGGGTGAATCAAAATAGAAGCAACTTGATCACAAATCTTACCTTCCATCTCGATAATAAATGCTTGATGTTCAACCTTCCTATTATCCAATGCTGCATAAATCTGAGGAATACTCTGTCCAACATTCTCAACTATCTATGCCTCCTGAGCACTACAAACATGCGGTCTGCCACCTTGATGTTGTGGGCAATCTCTCCTGCGATGATCCTTGCCACAAGTCCAACACTATAAAGGCTTCCTACCATCACCCTTGTTTTGCTCATCAAACTGAAATTCCTATCCTCTGTCAGCGATATTTAACTTCTTTTGTGGCACTAGATTATCCTTGTCATTTGTATCCTGAGGTTTTTCTCTCTTATTAACCCACTTTCCTTTATTCTTCTCATTACCTTTCCAATCTTTCTTAGACTCAGTATTGCGCTTTTATTGCTCATATCAATGCTTCAACTTTTTTATGGCTTCCTCCAGTGACCTAGGCTCATCAAACTCAATTATGTCTTTGAATGATACCGACAACCCACTGGTGAATCTTTGAATCTTTGCTTTCTCCTCCTTAAGATAAGGCACATATATCAACAACTCCAAGAATCTTCTAGTATACTCCTCGGTCATAGATCTCATCTTCAACTCATAGAACTCCTTTTCCATATCATCATATTATCTTTTAGATAAATACTTCTTCATCAAGCCACTTATTTTAGATAAATACTTATTCCTCATCATCATATCTTTTAGATAAATACTTAAGCCATAGTCCTAGTACTGCATAACTTACATATCAAGTAATTGGAAGTGGAAAATTATGCTATTGTGTTTACTATGGGTGGAATGCTAATGCAAGAGGGATACTGTTGTCAAGGTTAATCCTCTTTGTCGACAGAGAGGATCCCTCTAGCCCAATGAGTGGCTCTAGCAACTTGAGAGGACAATCAACTGGACTTCTTCCTAGATTATGATTGAAAAATAGAACAAGAGAGGAGGCCTACCTTGCTCTGATGCTAATCCAATTCCCTTTGTTGAAATCCTCGAACTGCTTGTGTCAAGGTCTTGTTCCTACTTCTTTCAATGCTTATGTACCTGCACAAACAACTAAGAGACAACAAAGCATACCAAAACCAATAGCAAATCCAATAATAATCTATTTAGCTGATCAAGGAATGCTAAACGAATACATACATGAACATATATATTGGGAAGATGAACCAACAGTTGCATTATTATTTAAAGAATAAAGGGGAAGCTTACAACTAGGGAAAATTTTAAGAACCCCCCCTAAATTTATAAGTATAATAAATGGGCGAATCTCCATGGTATATAGGAA
>APFE031742744.1:0-40838 GCA_000404065.3 Pinus taeda
GGATCCCAGGGGCAACACGGGTCCATGGAACATGGACCGGTGTTGCCGTTCCAACAATGATAGTGCTCAAATAGATCTTTCTAATGAGCTATTGTACGCGTCAAACGGAGATCTATGCTAAAGTTACGACCCCGGGAAGTTGATGTACCAACTTACCCCCAAACGGGGCCCACAGTTTGGCGTTTCATCTCCTAGGGTTAGGTTTTGGAATGTTAAGGGTTTTTCATTGTTTCTCAACAATAAATAGGCCTTCGAGCCTCATTGTAAGTCAGTTCAGAGGCATGTAGCCAACACATCTCTTCTCAGAGATAAGCTACCATCGCCCTAGCTAGTTTATTTCCATTTCTGATTGTAAGCATATATCATTATTTTCCATTAATGAAATGAAGTATTATTTCCGCTGCATATTTGTGTATATGGTTATCTCTGTAATTTGTTGCGTTCCCGTTTAAATCCAGATCAGTCAAAGAGAGAAAAAAAGTCATTTTCCTAGGTAAAATTGGCCAAAAAAATCAGGTGTTGTGCTTAGAAGCACTGCGTTGTGCTTAAGAGGATGGTGCTGCACTTAGGAGGCCGGCACTGTGCTCAGAAGAATTGCGCTACGCTACGCACAAGACAGAGTGCCCCGAAATCCTTCAAAACTCTCCCAAATTTTATTTTTTCACTTACAAGCTTGATTTAACTGACTTCTAATCTAAGGAACAAGTAAGTACACCATCATCATCCCTCTTTTGCTTTTCCAATTTCAACTCATGTCAATGATTCTTCAAGTTAGGATTTGTAGTGAAATTTCCATGCGAAATGATAGGGTGAAAATGGCCATCATTATTTTTGATTTCTAAAACATGTAAAATGATATCCTACACCTACATACATTTCTAATAAGCCATTTTAACCATTTTACCCACCTCAAAACAAATTTTTAACACTCAAAAGGAAAAACCCTAGCTCATTCCTAGAGGTTTTTGGCCAAGTTTTATTATAAACCCTATTGTTGCAGCCTACAAGAAAATCATTCTTCCACTATTTCTCCTCTCATTTTCATCATCTTCCAAAGTATTTTCACCTTTCCCAAGACCCCTCCATCATTTTGTCAAAAAATCACCTTCACATCACTTCATTTCCATTCACACCTCACATTTTATTTTTCCCTGCTTGCTGCTAGGGCTTTGTGTCAACATGGAGGCAGAATCTTTGCCAGAAATAAAAAGACAACATAAAGGAGGGAATATCCTCATATATGAACCATCAGACTACAATAAAATCAACTCCTATCCTTTCATCAAACAATGCTTTGAGGATGAACATTGCTTGGAATTTTGCAAAAGGGTGAGCGAGGTGGGATTTCATGAGAAATTAACAGATTGGGTGGCAACTCAACTGAAAGGAGAAACTGTTGTCATTGTTGGTGTTGATTTCAGTTTTTCAGTGGCCTCCATCTCAATTGCAATAGGGTTACTGGACAATGGCGAATATTGGTTCAAAGGAATGAGCCTAGATCTTGAATACTGCAAGCCTTTCTTGAAGATGCCATACAGAGAAACACATACTCACCTCATGCATTTTAGATATTTATTGGAGAAATACACCCCTTTGATGAAAATTTTCATGAGATTATTCACTTATGAAGGTAGATTCTCCAGGTCGTATTCCTATCATATTCGCCTCCTAATGCATTTCACCTCTCAAAAGCCACTCAACATGTGTAATTATCTATTCAAGAGCATTTCCAAAATGTCTGAAAAAATAAAATTAAAGGACAAAGAGCACTCCCCAAGCTTGTTTCATCACAATCTCATCAAAACCATTGTACTTCACCAGCTGGCAGAGAAAGGTATGGCTTGGGAAGCCTTTTGGAAGCAGCCTTGAAATGGCATGAGAAAAATGCAGCATCTTAGTCTCCTAGTGTGCCAAAACAAAAAAACAGAGGTGGGTTCATCTAGCAAAATAGTGGAGAAGACTCAGCTACCCAAACTTGAGGTGACAAAAGTGTATAAGAAAGGGCTGAGGCTCGTGTTTTCTTCTCACAGAGAGAAAGGGGCCAAAACTTCTTCATCAACAAAGCAGGAACTGGTATCAAAAGAGAAAGACACAGTTGAGCATGAGTTTGAACTAGTTGATCCAGAGACTGAGGATCAAACTTCAAACATGCGACAGACAATCAGGGATAAGGACTATCAAATCAATGAGCTAGCAATCAATTTGGAAAGAGCAAAATATGTTATATCATTCCTTGAACAGGAAAATTGTCAACTCAAAGCAAAGGAGTTGATCCTAGAAAAGGAAAAAGCCTAGTTATTGTAGCAAGTTGGAAAAGGTAAGGAGATCATGGAATCAAGTGACCCTGAAGCATAAAAGGGGAGAGGAAAAAGGAAAAGACCAAGAACAAGAGGCCTCAAGAAAGCTTTGCAAGAAGAGCAAGAACAAATTCTGTTGAATGAGGACCTTGACCTAGAAGATAGGATTGCCCTAGAGGTTCATCAAGATAAGGATATTGGCTAAATAGGGTAAATTAACACTTGGAGAAGCTCCTTGAGAAGGAAAATAGGGATAATCAGTTGCTCAGACACATGGTGCACCATTACCAAGCTCAAAACATGATCACCAATGTCAAAGTAAAGCAACTTGAAAATAAGCTCAAGGAGGCCAAAAAAAACCCAAAGGATGAGGGGAACTTAAAATTATTTTTGAAGCATCAATGAAGATATAAAAAACATGCTTGTACACCTTCCCTCCAATTTTGAGCAAATTCTGATCATTTTGAGTTTTTTGAGAAATTTTGGTCCAAATTCAAGAATGCAACTGCTCCAGGTGTTGCACTTTTTCCCCAAGCCTCCATTTGAGGAAAGGTATACATTTTTGGAAATCTCTTGCCATCCTATAAAAACCCATTTGCTCGTATTTTGTAGAGGTGGCTCAGTTTTGAAGAAAAAGGCAAAAACGTGGAAAAAAAACTAGTATTCTGGACCATTTTTTGACAAGCGCTACGCTTCTAAAGTGACCGTGAGAGAATGGATATTTGAAGGCTTTCCCATGGTCCAAATTCATAAATTCAAACTATTATGGAACTAGACTTGAAGGACTAGTTTATCGTTCTCTCAGTGTTGCATTTTGACCCATGGAAGGCACCTGCACAGCAAGTCAAATTTGGTGTTGTGCTTCTACACTTTTCTGTGTTTCAAATTGTAAATTACATTGTGTAAATTTCTAGTTTCTAGTTTGACTTAGTCAAAGTCAAGATTCTCTATGTAATGGCACTATTTTCGAGGCTAGGTGATGTAGGCATGAATAAAGGTACATCATAGGTTGTTTTTAATGTTTATTAGGCCTCATAAAAGAAGCAAACTCCTAAGCAAACTCTCCATGAAGTGTTTGAGTTTCACCTTCTCACTCTCACCTGTTGGTTGAGAGAATCTTGGAGTTAGTTCCTCCTCCAATTAATTCTACTCTTGAAGGTGGGCAAGTGGTCTAGGAGATTCTATATGTATCATTTCTCCTTAGGAGAAAAAGGTTGAACTTTTTGTGAAGGAAGCTTGCATGTAATCATCTTTTCAGCTAATACAGAGACAGGTTGTAGCTATTTTCAAGGAACTCTAGCCCAGTGATTTCATGGTGCTTGTACTTCATTCTTTTGTTTTCTAATGGTCTAAACATATTTATCAACATTATATCTCTTCTTTCTATGGATGCCTTAAATTAAAATACACAGAATGCTTGTTTTTCAAGCTCTGTTATTTGATTTTCATAGTTATGTGTATGTCTCCCTAAGCTAATGAAATCATGTTTATTTATGCTCATTAGTTTTTTCCACGCTATATCCTCTATACTACATTGACAATATTCAAAATACACCATGGCTTCTGATATCTAGCTCCTTCTCATATTTTCTCATGCACTCCTACAGCCTTGACCTATTTGTGGCTCCAAACCCCAAGTTCAGCAAACCCTAAAAACCAAAATTTCACAAAAAACAAACAAATACACATATCTAGCCTAAAATTCATTTGTTTTAAAGTCATATCATTGATAAGAGGCTTAGAGAGATCCCTCTCATGCTCAGTAGGGCTAGCTACTGAGATGAAGTGGTTTGAGGTTACCCTTCTCAATTTCCTTTTCAGCCTAGGAGATTGTAAGGACTAACATTTTTGGTGTCATTGTTAGGGAACGATTTTTAAACCATTCCTGGGAAATATCTAAAGAGCTTTCAAAGAATTGGTTTTGTACTTCTCAGTTTCTAGTATTCAAAGATAGGTTGAATTCATAAATTTCATCAGTTTAGGGTGTATACATTCTGGCTTCCAAAAGGCATACCAGGTCAAACCCTGACCCAAATCCACCATTTATTGTTGAATATCCAGAAAGACTACTCAGAAAATTTAGACTACCCATCACTAAAAGTGCAGCTCATAAAATTAAATGAACAACTTCTCTACCTAAAATTATGTTCGCCATTGAGCAAATTCCTTTTGATGGGCAGATAGAATTATCTCTTAAAAGGTCCAAGTCTGACTCCTGTATCTTTGAAATAACATTAGAACATTTAAACGTTGAAACTCACTCTATCTCTTCAGAATCTTTGTCTGCTAAAACTGATCATGAAATGTGGTTGAATTTTGATAAGCTTCAAAGCCTTGCTAACCAACTCTAGATCATTATGGAAAAAGATTTTGTTCAATATCAACTTGAATACATGGCCACAGCTTCATCTTCTGTTTTTCCTCCAAGCACATTTGCTACATCTCCCAAAGTTTCAATTTCATCATCTTTCATAACTCCCCCATTCGTTCCATCTTTGCCTCTACAACCAATTGTAGTAGTTCCATGATCCACATCAGTATCATCACCCTTCCTCACACAATCCATTATAGCACCTCCACTATCTCCAACAGTCATGGCGAGATTTGCACCTCTTTTACTGCCTGCTCAACTTGTTGCTTTGCCTTAGAATTATGGTCAAAGACTCCCTTTGTTTGATGGAAGTGCAGAAATTACAGCTCAGCAACATGTTGACAAGTTAATAGATTTCATTGATTTAGAAAAAATTGATGAGGAGAATGCCAAGATGAGGATTATAGCTTAGAGTTTCTTAGGATATGTTAAGAAATGGTTTCGAAGTATGCTTGCTAATTCTATTAACAGTTCTCAAATATTGACTGAATTATTCTTAGCTCGTTGGCAGGAGAAGAAAAACCCATTACAAATATTGGCTAAGTATAATTCAATGAAAAGGAACCCAAATGAAACAATTTAAGAATTTACAACAAGATTCAATACAATGTACAATTCCATACTCGATGATATGAAGCCTCCTCCTGGTTTGGCTCTTCTTCATTATCATGATTCTTTTGATCCGGACATGGCCTACAAGCTTAGAGAAAGAGACCCCACTACTCTTGAAGAGATGCAGTGGAATGCGGTTAGATTCGAAGCCAATTTGCTCATTAAGAAATTCAAAATCAAAGCCAGAGAGGGGGGAGAAGAAATTTGTCTTCGAAGAAGAGCCTGCATCATCTTCTTATGCAAAGCTTGACAATCTAATAAAAACTATGGAGAGGATGATGCATAGAATATCCATAACTGCTCGACAAGTTGAACATTCAGTGAGGAATCCTAACTTTTGTGGACAGAAACAACAGCAATTTAGAAATCGATAGAAAGAGCAGTGAAACCAAGATCCTCAAGGTCAAGTAAGAGCTCCATTCCAGCAAAATTACACGGAAGGTCAGGAATAAGATGAAGAAGAAATTGTAGAAGAAAATCACTTCTTTCAAGAAGATGAATTGCCTAATTTCTTAATAGAGGAAGATCAGTTTTCCGAGGACTCTCTCATACCAAGTGATCAGCAATTTGTGTTCGCAAGCAAAGATCGGTGGGTTGTTCAGACTGAAGAGTACCAAAGAGGGTATCAGAATGCCCTCAGTCATCTCCAAAAGCAGTACAATTTGAGGAATAGAAATGTACCTGTCACTCTAACTTAGAAAAGACAAAATCTGCAAAAGGGCGCACCAAGCAAAGAAACCACTCTGCAGGCCAGAATAAAGACAAGGACATTGTCATACTGAATCAGGATAGAAAAAATGAAGCCTCCACCAGCAATGTGAGGAAAGATAAAGAATTGCAAACTAAAAGTCGCTGCAAAAGAGGTAGAAAAGTAATCTAATCTTTTTAGCTTTGAGAATGAAATTTCTAAATTGAAAATCGCCATTCCCCTCACCGAATTGGAAAGGAATGACAAATATAAATTTTAGATTACAAAGATGCTTAAGTTTGACTAGATGTATGCTATAGTTAATGTGTTTGATGATGAGCCAGCAATCCTTTTTGGTCTAGCCTTAGAAGGAGCTCCTGAAGATAGTGAAATCCCTCCTTTTTATATGAGTCTTAAACTTCATGATTTTATCCTTCATAATGCTATGCTAGATTCTGGCACCTCCCATAATATGATGCCTAAAGCCATCATGGATAAACTAGGACTCAGCATCACCCGACCTTACCATGATATTCATTCCTTTGATTCCAGAAGAGTGAAATGCTTTTGCCTTATTAAAGACTTGGTAGTGTCCTTGGACCAAATCCCAGCCAAAAATGTACTCATGGATGTCGTAGTTGTCGATATTCCTCCTAGGTTTGGCATGTTGCTTTCAAGGTCTTGGGGAGAAAAATTAAAGGGTACTCTACAGCTTGACTTTGCATACGCCACTATCCCTAATTTTGGATAGCTCCAGAAACTTTATAGGGAAAAGAAGATGAAATTTATGATTAGTAGTAATGAGAAGCTAGTTAATCATCCTATACATGCTATTCATACTAATCTTGATTCTTTCATTCTATTTGGTGATATAAATTATGTTGATGATGAAATTCAGCTAGTGGAAATTTCAGAAGTTCAAAAGGTAATGAGCAACATACATGAAGCTATTACAACATAAGGTAAAGGGGTTGGTGAAGAATGTATGCAGCCTGCAAATCCTATTGATGAAATTCAAAGAATAGTCTAGAAAACAGAAAGTTTTGAGATAGTTGTTCAAAATCCTAAAAAGAAAAAAGTTTAGTCTTCAGAAATCCTTTTTCCAGATGAAGAAAATGGTCTTTGGACCATGGAGTTCGATGGTGCATCAGGAAGAGAAGGAGAAGGAATTAGTGTCTAGATACACGATCCATTACATCAGTGAAATATAATCCCTCGAAATGTGAGAATGAGATCTTACAAGTTGGCTTTTGAATGTTCAAACAATGAGGCGAAGTATGACACATTGATTGTTGGCCTCAAAATTCTGAAAAAGTTGGGAGCAAAGAAGATTTATGTTTATGGTGTCTCTGAATTAGTAATCAAGCAAGTCAAAGGGGCATACCAGGCCAAGAACCCAAGAATGAGAGCTTATCGCAATGTTGTACTTGATATTTTCAAGACTTTTTCAGAATATACTTTATCTCTTATTCCTAGAACTCTGAATGTCATAGCTGACTCACTCACCACTGCAGTAAGTATGGTGAATATTCCTATTCATCCTAATCATAAGTACTCCATCCATGTCAAACATCGCCCAGTTGTCCCAAATAACATGAGATTTTGGCAAGTGTTTGGTGATGATAAACAAATAAACAGTTTTCTGCAATTGAAGGGAGAATTTCAGAATTCTCATATTGATGATGCATACAACTTTAATGATCCAAACATCCACTCAACTGATTGAAGTATTATAGCTCAAGGACAACAACATTCCAAGAGGCTTGGTGACTTTGGAAGAGTTATTTGACAGAGATGATGTTGCCAAGAAGCCCACCATGGTTCCTACAGAAAAGGGAGTTGAAGATGTAAACATTGGCACATCTCAAAATCCTAAAATGGTCAAGTTATCAAAGTCCTTATCTCTTGAAACAAGGGGTAAGTATATGTATTTAATGAAGGAATTTTTTGATTCATTTGCTTGGGACTATTCAGATCTGAAAGTTTATGCCAAAAGTATCATTTAGCACACCATTCCTATTAAGCCTGATCAGAAGCCATTTCACCAGAAATTGAGGAGAACCAATCCCAAGTTGTTGCCATCGATTGAAAAAGAGGTAAATAGACTTTATAAGTCTGGAATCATAGTCCCAATTTGGTTTTTTGAATGGATATCTATTCTAGTACCTGTGAGAAAGAAGACCGGGGAAATTCATCTATGTATTGATTTCAGAAATCTCAACAAGGTGTCCTTGAAAGACAATTATCCCTTGCCTAATATGGATCACATACTACAGAGGGTGGTTGGATCCTCTAGGATTTCATTGTTAGATGGATACTCTAGATACAATCAAATTCTGGTACACAAGGAAGACCAGCTCAAAACAGCCTTCACAGCGCCATGGGGTACATTCATGTATGCCAAGATGCCTTTTGGGTTGAAGAATGCAAGAGTTACTTTTGAACGGGCTATGGACATAGATTTTGCAAATGAAAAAGATGTATTTCTGGTTATCTATATAGATGATCTTACAGTGTTTTCAAAATCTAACGAAGATCATTTGCATCACTTAAGATTTAATTTTTAGAAATGCAGAAAATTTGGCATCTCACTTAACCCAAAGAAGAGTTTGTTTGCCATGGAAGAAGGTAAGCTACTAGGACACATCATCTCTAAAGATGGCATCCGCATTGATCCTGCAAGAGTGGATGCCATTCAGCAACTAGACTTCCCCAGGAACAAGAAAGAGATTTAGTCTTTCAATGGGAAAAATAATTTTTTGAGAAGATTTATTCCTAATCTAGCTGAGCACTTGAAAGAAATGACAAGCATGTTGAAGAAGGATAGTGAGGTAAAGTGGTCTTTGGAGGCTAAGAAGTCACTTCATGTTGTAAAGTTTGCATTATCTACCGCTCCTATTTTGATTAGCCCAGATTATACTTCAAATTTCTTCATCTTTTCTTTTGCTTCTGAGCATACATTAGCAGTAGTCCTAATGCAGAAGAAAGATCAGAAAAATGAGCAGCCTATAGCATTTTTCAGTCGCACTATAAGAGATGCATCACTGAGATACAATTTCATTAAAAAGAAGGAATTGTCGTTGGTAAAATCCCTCAAGGATTTCTAAGTTTATATTCTACATTCTCATACCATTTCTTATGTTCCTACTACAACAATAAAAGAAATTCTTGTGCAGACAGATCCTGAAGGCAGAAGAGGAAAGTGGACTGAAACCATGCTGGAGTATGACTTGGAGATAAAGCCTACAAATCTCATCAAAGGAAGATGGTTAGCCAAACTCATGGTGTTATAGACATATTTGGGCACTTCAACCCCAATCTTATATGTCGATAAACTAGGGCTCATCAACCCCTAAAAGGGTTCTTTCATACCCTAAAAGAACATGGTCATCTGATCACATCATTCCCCAAAAGTTCCACCTGAGAAACCATCTAGAATTGGCCTAAACTGGACCATACTGACTGCTCCACTGTCAGGGTGTGATGCATACTGACTTCTACACTAGCCAGGTGTGATGCATACTAATTAGGCCTTCTATAGGGTGCGATGGGCGAGGATGGACAAATGTCCGAGATGGTTTGCTAAGTGGATGCTCATAGAATCTTCTAGAAACTTCTCCTATGACGCTTACCTCTTTGAATTCACCCAGGGATGAGTAAGAGATCCAAGAAATCTCCAAGTGGAACCAAATGCAACAAGTGGAATGACACTAATCAAAACCCCAGAGATGACTTACACCTTTGCACACATCTATAAATAGATCCCTCATCTGAGAGATCTGGAGGCTGGAATTTTGTGAATTGCAAGGAAGTGTTGATAGTTTGTATTTGAGAAAGAGCATTGTATTGTTGGTGTGATCTTGCTATTTCATGAGGGGAAGAGGGATTGATGCTAGGAGGATGATGCTGGATCAGACAAATGGGTTGTAATTCTCCCTTCTATTTAATAAAGTTCTTCGAGTTTTCTTCCATATAGACGTGCAATTGTGAATGTTATCATTTGTAAATGCTATTGTGTGTCCATTATATATCTTATTTTGTAATGCTTATGATATAATAGATCAAGATGCTTTTATGGTTCTTTGTTACTGTGTTTCTACAGGTACTCTCCAAACAGGATAAGTACGAAGATGAGTTGCAAGCTCTTTCAAGGGGGAGAGAGATCAAGCAAGGGATTAAGCGGAAGATCTAGGTTGGTTCCATTGTCTTTCTCTTATTTATTATACATAGAGTAAATCATGAATTGCTTTAAACTGTTGTTTCTAGGGTAGCTGCCAAACCTAGAGCGCTAGTCGATCGAAAAGACACTAGTTTTCCCAAAAACAAAATGGCTACTCTGTTGGGGATCGAATAGATGTTTGTTTGTTGTTATTGTTTGTTTTACAAACTATAGACAAAGCCTGAAGTCAGCCAGGTAGCCTTCGAACTACTCTTGCTCTGCAATTGCATAGTAGATCGATGTTGCTTCAGTCAATCTCTAGTTTAGTTTATGAATTAAACATTTGACTCACAAGCATCCTAGATGTCCTTTTGGTAGCTCAGTAACCTCTCAAGACATTCCTCTATACTTTTCTCTTTATTTTCCATCATATCTCAGCTTAACTCACCGAAAACAACTGCAAATTTCAGCCAAAACCCACTTCAGTTGCGCTCCCTGGCCCATCACACTGTATGTCACTATAACCCACTGTGCATCACACCTCCCGAGTTTGTAAAGTTTGATGCATCCCTATTTCTGTAAAGCCCAGGTGCGATGACTGACTGAACCTATTTTTCATTCTAGAAATTGGGGGTTTTTGTCCTTGTTTTCAGTTTTGATTTAGTTGATTTGCTGCTTATGAACAATGCCTGCTTACTAAAGTGTGCTTGCATCACATAGATTAGCCTCCATTGATTAGGATTAGTAAATATTTTTATGTATTTGTTCATCATTTACAATCCTTTTTCGAAAAGTTGTTTAAATCGATCTGTCGTTTTGGTACAAAAAGTGTTGTAACTGTTGTTTTGTGTCAAAAAGAGAAGTGTCGTGGATTCTTCCTTCCCTGGATAGTCGATTGAACTTTTTGTCATGTATTTGATATGATTTTTTGATATTTAAAGTGTCGAAAGCATTTTATATTTGAAATTGAAAAGTGTCATTTAGTCTTTCTTTCTATTTTGAAAAAAGAAATTGTCGAAAATGTCGCTTTGAAAAAAATATTTCAGATCTTTGCTACACTTAGTTTTCCTTTTTTGGAATTTTTCACATTAAGGGGAACGAAAAACAAATACATGCATTTGCAATTGCAATTGCATTTAGTTTGTGTGCGAAAAATGATTTAGGAAAATGCACTAGTGTGTGCTCTTTGTTCTTTGTTTGAAAGAATTGTAATCTTCTTTCCCTAGTAGCTAGGATTTTCATTGCTCAAAATAAACAGAGATTGTTTATCATTGTATATTGCATTTTAGGAATTTCAAATCAACATCACGTGCTGAACCATTGAAAGGAAAACTTTAAACAAGATCAACTCTAAAGTAAATTTCAATGAACCTAACAACGCTTTGGAACTTAACACAACACATCTGGAGGTCTAGGCTAGAGGCGTGTTCTAGCATCGTAAAAACTAGTAACTCTCGTTTTCATTGAAGGTTGGGTGATTCCTCCTCCTTGATACGACAAGTGATAGCACAAACTTGTGCTCCCCATACCGTCGAGTATATATTGGGAGACCACAATAGGCTTATATCCTTTATCCATAAGAAGCCAAGTCTACTACCCTATTGATTGCAATGCACTGAACACAGCATTCGGGAAGATTGACTGTCATACATAAGTCCTTGGTAATTTCTCTTTAATTTATCACCAAGGTGTATTTTGTAGTTTTGTGATTGGTTTGGTAATCCCTCTGTCTAGATTTTCTAGAGTAGTCATTTTCGTTCCTTTTCGACTCTTTAAAAGAAAATTTCCATTTGAGCACTTGTCACTTCAGGCTCATTAAAAATTGAAGGGGACTAGAGTCATCTTTAGCTTTTCTCGACTCTTAAAAACTGAAAAAGCAAAGTTGTGTCAAAGCATCATTAAAATTTATTGAATTCAGAATAACATCCATGTTCCTTAGACGATCTTAGGTTGAGATATATGGAGACAAATCCAGGATCCACCAATCAAGGAATCCCTTTTGAAGGGAATCCTAGTCCTTTTTCTTCTTGGGGAAATATTGGTGCTCCGTATATGGCTACATTGTCCCTTCCAGGAATTACAATTGGCCTACCAATATGGCTATTCTCAACCTATGTGGTTCAAAATACCGTGATTCCTCTGCAATCGAGTCAGCATCTAGTTGATACTGAAGTTGATTCTTCGCCTTCTTCTTCGCTTGTCTCTCCCTCCCCTTCTTCCTCTTCACTTGGTGAAAGTAGTGATGCTAGAAACCGGGTGACTAAGAAGAAGAAGAAAGGGAAGGAGAAGAAGAAGAAGCCAATTCAGCAAGGGGGCAACCATGCATCATCTGATGAAAATCCAGACATTAGACTTTCCAAAGCCAAATTTCCATGCGTAGTTTGTGCAGGTGACCTTTTTTATCGAGACTGTCCTTGCTTTCCTTGAATCTTGAGAGAATGGTCTCCTGGTTCACAACATCCTGTGTCATCAACATCTGGAGATCATGTTGATAACACATCTTCAACTAGTGATGATAAAGTTCATGGACAGACGAGAAAGCCTAGATTTCCATGTAAGTTATGTGAAGGGAACCATCACCTTCACCTTTGTCCCTTTTTGGATGAAGCCAAAAGAGCCTTGTATAAACGTCCTACTTTCCCACAGTGACTTCCATCTGGCTACAGGAAACTCTCCCCAAGTCCTTTACTAGTTGAAAAACCGACTGACTTAAATCAACCATCGGTCGAAACACCTATCACTGAAAGTGAAACTTCTGAGTCTATACCCGACAAAAGTCAACAGGTCGAGGTGACAATTGACCTATTATTACCTTTAGAAGATCATACCCTTCCCGAAGAGAGTGAGAATGATACAGTTCAAATTCTTTTTGTCACTTCTGATTCCAACAAACTTGGGGGCAATCCACCTATTCCTTCACAACAGGGAGAAAATCCCCCAGTTCTCGTAACTCGAGGGGTTAACTCACCCATTTATTCGGTACCCCCTCCAAGTAGTCTAGTCACCTCCTTTGATTGGAATCGACTACCAAGATCCCGCCTTCCTTCTTATGTACCTTTCCAGATCATAGTATAAGTTTACAAAATGATCGTTTCTGGCACTATCATAGATGAGGGTGCATTAGTGAGTATCCTTTCCTCAACTACTTGGAAAGCACTTGGTTCGCCATCGCTTATGCTTGTTACACAAAATTTGTCAGACTTTAATAATGGAACCAATCAACTGTTAGGGATCCTTCCTAAGTTACTGATCACTTTGAGAAATAAAACCATTCACCTGAATTTGATGGTAGTTCCGGGACCATTAGATTCCAATCTACTCCTTGGACGTGACTATGTTTATAACATGGAGGCTATTGTATCAACACTCTTCCAAGTGATTTGTCTCCCGCATGAAGGCAAGATTATCATTGTTGACCAGCTTTCATTTCCCAGTTCAAGTATAGCTCCAAGTCAATCATCATCCCTAGATGGTCCTTGTACATCAGTGGTATCTCTTCAACCTTCATTCCATCCACCTAATTTCCAAGAGTAGTCTGGTGAATGTAACGAAGCTTAGGGGGCATGCACCCTTGTCTATTCTACAGACAAACCCAACTAAAAAGATAAGTTTCCCTGTAGGTTATGTGATTGGTCTGACACACCATTCACCTTTGTCTATTATGTGGACAAAGAAAAGGAAGTGTTTTATATATTCTGTGGATGAAACCATCCTACCTAACCTCAGTAGTTCCCATATGGTTACTAGAGACTCTCCTTTTCACCATGCTTGGGGCATGCAAACCCTTCCTTTCGTCATTTTCTAGCTCTTTAGTTTTATCTTTTCTAGCCTTTTAGTTTTTTCTTTTCTAGATTTTTAGTTTTTTCGTTTCTAGCTTGCGTAAAAATGAAACTAAAACACTGAGCGTAATTCCCCCATGATTTAAGCTCGTTAAAAAATAAACCCACTGAGCATAGTTCCCCCATGGTTCAAGCTCGTTAAAAAATGAACCCACCTTGGGTAAATAACCTTTTTGATTATCGTTCTAACAGCCTTTTGAGCCTTGGTTGTGTACCTCCCATCACTTCTATTCTTTTGGCCGATCATACGCTTCCACTTGGTTGTTTACCATTTTGAGGAACAGTTGCGATGAGTGGTCTTGTTAGTTAACCTCCTGTTGAAGGCCCCGAAAATCAGGTCAACAACAAGGGGGATACCCGCCCGGTCCGGACCTTGGTTGGCAGCTCCTTATCCGTTTGGTATAGCGGGTCCGACTGGGGATATGGGACCAGTTTCCCAATTCAGTGTGTGTGTGTGAGAAAGATGGGTGTTTATGTTCTAAATGGAAAATTCTATCTTAATTCTAATCTAATGCTACGCTATTGTATTCTAATAAATAGAAAAACATCGAAATTTATGCTAACACGGGGTGTGATCTTTCTTCTATACGATCTAAAAATATTTCAAACAATAACTGGTAATAAAGATCATTCAGCTATCATAAGAAAAGAAGTCGATAAAGATGAACTACTTCGTATAAGAAGTTAGACGAAACAATTGTGAAAACTTATCGCCTAAATGAGCTATTCATACACTAAACATAAACAAATAGTTATCACCGTACAAAAGTGCCAAATGATAACTCAGACATTCATGCTATAATATATAAACAACTGAAAACTGAATATCACTTTAACGCATAAGCAGAAATGTTTAAGAGATAAAAGTACCATTTATAACTAGTCCTACTCATGAGCTTCAAGCGACAATTGATTTATCTCTCCTTGATTAACATCACTAAGAGTACAGAAGTTGCAACATCAGTACATATCAAATGCAATATCAAAAAAAACCCATTCCATTCATTCACAAAACCTCCTTGAGGGGGCAAAAGTGCATGTTCTAAGGACAAGTTTTTGATAAATTTCTGGACCCTTCTCTAAATGCATGAGAAGGGTTTAAATACTACTAACTAAATAACTTATTTACAGAAATTGAGGATTCGATTTAAATGACTGTCCTCTTTCTAGGCAAAACTATTTCTAAAATTAAATCTACTACCTAACTATTTCTAAATCTACTCCTTAATGTCGCAAGCATTTAGTATTTTCCTGAGTGGAGTCGGCTGACTGTCTTCTGTCTTTGGTTGAGTCAAGCAAACAGAATCGGCAAGAGTTGGCATTATCTTCTCAGTAAAATTGATGATATACTTGAGAATCATCCAATGAATATGTAACATTACCATGTATGCCTGGTAAAAAATCCCATTTCAACTTGGTTAACCTTTGGACTGCTTCTGCTTTTCCTTTAGCCTTATGTTTCTAGTTTGTTTCTATCGTTGATTTCTTGCAATTTTCGAGGCTTGCTGATGACTGAGTAACTAGGGGCCTTCCTTTTTGAACAATTTTTCTTAGCGATGCGTCATTAGCGCTAAGCGCTAATCGTGCATCGGAAACTGCCTCTGTTTCTTTATCCAGGCTTCCCTGATGCATTTTTTTGCCTCTTGCACCTTTTACTCTCATCCGGTATAAAGCTCAAAATTTGTAAAAATAGTGATTCCGTGAGCTCTTGACCCTGAGAATTAAATTGTCTATTTCTGGTATCAGCATCGTTTAGTACCCATTCAACCATGGCTGTATATGAGAAATATGTGATAGATGTCTCAGAAGAGTTCCACAGCTCTTTTTCTTCCTTAAGTGGATTAGGTGTGCCTTTCGAAATGTACATTGGAGCACTGCCTTTCCTCCTCATAGTTTTCTGCATACTACCCTACATAACGCTTCATCCTTCTTTCCTGTAGTTTACATTGAGGTGGAAGTAATGATAAAATACTAATGATAGGAAAACTTTTAAATGCCCAAGATATGCAAAACATGCCACCTTACGTGAACTATTTCTTTGAAAAACACAACACCATACTTCATTAACAACTGGCAATAACTCATTAATTCGCATTAAAATACATGACCAACTCTTGGCTGAAAAATTTTTCTCGAATAGTGAGCCAGAACCAACTGCAATGGAGGGGTCCTGTGATTTTGCTTTGAGATATCGCAGATCGCTGTATCGCAAATCGCAACATCATCGTGCTGTTTTTTATCGCAAGGTCGCAGTATCGCAATATCGCAAATCTACAGTATCGCGGTATCACAATTTTGTAGTATCGCGGTATCGCAATATTGTAGTATCGCGGTATCGCAGTATCGCAGTATCGCAAATCGTTATAATCCTTATGTGTGATTCATGTGATTTTTGCAATGCGCGATATGCAATATCGCATATCGGCGATTTTTTAGAGTTTTTCAATGTGAGTGTTTCTTTAGTGTATGCGATGCGATGAGGTTTCACGTCGCAATCTCGCTTTTTGTCATTTTAACTCATTAGAAGGTGTATCCTATCATTCTTTGTGTGATGCAACATATCTTAAGGAGTGAATTTAATTTTCTTCATTATGAAACTTAGGTTTTTTAGATTCTTCAAGGTATTTTCCTAAGTCCATGATGTTGTAAGTTTTATCTAAAAAAGAAAATGTAACACTAACTGATTTTTTGATTTTTTGAGGGTCCCCACTTATTTAGTATTAGCAATAACACTTCATA
The DNA here is from genome assembly GCA_000404065.3 of Pinus taeda. Taxonomy (NCBI): domain Eukaryota; kingdom Viridiplantae; phylum Streptophyta; class Pinopsida; order Pinales; family Pinaceae; genus Pinus; species Pinus taeda. The sequence continues at coordinate 16,706 of APFE031742744.1, forward strand.
AGGAGGGGGGTTGTTGGTGGCCACAACACCTCCTCCCAAAACAACCATGTTTTGAGAAGTTCCAAGCTTACCTGGAACCAGTTGCTACCCTAGACACCACTCGTTCCTCAAAAAATGAGTCTCCTTTAAACCCTTTTCAGACTCATTAAATATGAAAAGATTGTCAATAATTCCAGCTCATTAAAGTGCTTGGAAATATTGAGTCGCCTTTAAACCCTTTTCAGACTCGTTAAATATGAAAAGATAACATCGAGTCTCCTTTAAACCCTTTTCAGACTTGTTAAATATGAAAAGATTGTCGAGCAATTGGCCTTTCCAACTCGTTAAAGTGATTGGAAGTGCCATCCCTCCTGTATATTTTAATCTTTTTCGGACCTAAGGGATTCTCTCACGAAAAAGTTCGAGCGCTTGTCTTTTTCGGCTCGTTAAAGTGATCAGAAGAGTCATCCATTTCGTATTATTTTATCCTTTTTCGGACCTAAGGGATTATTCTATGAAAAAGAACTGTTGGAGTTTCCTTTTCTTCCCTTTTCAAGCTCTCTACACATGAAAAGGACCAGATTATCCTTGTCGTTAAACTTATTAAAACAATAGTGACAAACTCATCCATTCTAGACGAGACAGAGTTTCCTTTTCATCCTTTTTCAAACTCTCTAAACATGAAAAAGAATGAGTTATCGTTTTCATTAAACTCACTAAAACAATAGCGACAAACTTGTCCAATTTATACAAGAACGAGTTTCATTGTCACTAGACTCGTTAAAACATAGCGACAGGTTTGCCCGAAGGGAAAATTATAGAAAAATCACATGTTATCCTCCTCAAGATTGACAAAAACAAAGAGGTACTAGTTAGCAATGACTGGGGAAAAAGGGAAAAAAACTTGAAGAAATTTATGATAGCAAGTCGCTCTTAAACATGACACTTTCACTCCATCACCATGATTGAGTCAGATTGGGTTATTCCGTTCACTGATCATCTCACCATTGTTCTTCCACACCATCAATCTGTTGGGGTTAACGCTACCAATCCATCTCAGTGTCACTGATATGTTCAAGAGAAGTCATTTAGTTGAGAAACCACAATCCAGTTAATGCCTCATCCACTGCAATACCTACAGCCTTCATTTTTTTCATGACCTCCATTCCTGAACCTTGTGTCATCAGATCGTTTTTACCTCGAGAAAATCATTTTCTTCGTTTCGTGTCATACATGTGGGATACATTAATGCCCTCCTACAATGAGTCACTTCTTGTCAAAATCAGCCCATTATCCAAGAATTTGACTTAGAAACAACCCTTTCAGTCCTTTGAATCTTGCATGCCTCAATGGCAAGTTTCTCACTTCCAACGATAGGTTGACATCAATGGCCTTTGACCGAAAGACTTTGCATGGTGTTCGACATCGGATCATATATTCACACCACGTGAATTGTACTGTAGTACCTTTAGGGTCATTATCATTATTGGTGATTCCTCTTGCATTTGTTAACAACCCACATTATTGGTTGGTAATCAGGCGATGTCTTTCCATGTTCGACTTTAGAACATCTCTTCACATGGATTGACTGGTACTTCCAGCGAACATTGAACGAGTTTGAAGACCCTGGATCTAGTTTCATCCATCCGAGCTGTGATATATTCAGGGATATAAAGACATCAAATGTACAAAGAAGCTGCACAAACGGTCATCTGAGCCAAAGATGATGACTCTACATCTGAAGAATCACCAGTCTGCATATGCAGACGATTATTTGTTCTATGTACATGAAATGAGTTTATAAAGCTAAGCATGGGAATGCCCACCTCAGCTAGATCATGAAAATTATATTATGATGATGTATTTTATTGTATCTTATACAGGTCACCTTCCAGTTCGAAACCTCGGATCCTCATGATAAATCATTTCACCCGACATCAAGATTTACAACTTCATGCTTTAGGGGGCAACTGTTATAGACATATTTGGGCACTTCAACCCCAATCTTATATGTTGATAAACTAGGGCTCATCAACCCCTAAAAGAGTTGTTTCATAACCTAAAAGAACATGGTCATCTGATTATATCATTCCCCAAAAGTCCCACTTAAGAAACCATCGAGAATTGGCCTAAACTGGACCATACTGACTGCTCCATTGTTAGGGTACGATGCATAATGACTTCTACACTAGCCAGGTGCGATGCATACTGATTAAGCCTTCTATAGGGTGCGATGGGCGAGGATGGACAAATGTCCAAGACAGTTTGCTAAGTGGATGCTCATGGAATCTTCTAGAAACTTCTCCTATGGCACTTGCCTCTCTGAATTCGCCCAGGGATGAGTAAGAGATCCAAGAAATATCAAAGTGGAACCAAATGCAACAAGTGGAATGACACTAATCAAAACCCCAGAGATGACTCACACCCTTGCACACATCTATAAATGGATCCCTCATCTGAGAGATCTGGAGGCTGGAATTTTGTGAATTGCAAGGAAGTGCTAATAGTTTGTATTTGAGAAAGAGAATTGTATTGTTGGTGTGATCTTGCTATTTCATGAGGTGAATAGGGATTGATGTTGGGAGGATGATGTTGGATTAGACAACTGAGTTGTAATTCTCCCTTCTATGTAATAAAGTTCTTCGAGTTTTCTTCCGTATAAATGTGCAATTATGAATGCTATCATTTGTAAATGTTATTGTATGTCCATTATATAACTGATTCTGTAATGCTTATGATATAATAGATCAAGATGCTTTGATGGTTCTTTATTACTGTGTTTCTATAGGTACTCTCCAAGCGGGATAAGTATGGAGAGGAGTTGCAAGCTCTGTCAAGGGGGAGAGAGATCAAGCAAGGGATTAAGCGGAAGATCCAAGTTGGTTCCATTGTCTTTCTCTTATCTATTATACATAGAAGAAATCGTAAATTTCTTTAAACTGTTGTTTCTAGGGTAGCTGCCAAACCTAGAGGGATAGTCAATTGAAAATACACTATTTTTCCTAAAAACACATGGCCGAATCAAATCTACATGCACTAGATATCAATTTGATTGTTGCATTGTCTGAGGAACAAGAAGAAGATGACCCTTTCCTGTAGGTGTTTGATATGTTCATGTCCTCACCCTAGTATTCTGACACTCTCTATGTCTTGGAGCACTTGAATCCCCCTCCAGAAGTCCCCAAAGGTAAATCTAGATCACTGAAACTAAAAGCTTCAAAATATTTTATTCTAGATGGTGTTTTATTTTGGAAAGATCTTGGAGGTGTGCTGCTAAATTGTTTGGTAGAAAATGAAGCTAAAGATGTAATGAATGATTTTCATAAACAAGAGTACGGTGGTCATCACTTTTGCAAAACTACAGCAAATATGATCTTAAGATCTAGCTTCTATTTTCCTACTGTATTTTCCGATGCATACAAAACAGTCATGAGCTGCCATGAATGTGAAAGAGGAAACTTTTTCCATTACCACTACAACCCATTTTAATTTCATCTTCTTTCCAGCAATGGGGTCTTGATTTCATTGGCGAAATCCATCCTTCATCTTCATCACAACATAAATTGATATTAACAGCCACTGACTACTTTACAAAGTGGATTAAAGCTATCCCAACCAGGCAAGCTATTGATTTTGTCATCATTCAATTCCTGTAGTCTAATATTTTGTCTAGATTTGGCTACCCACAGAAAATAATTACGAACAATGCTGCTACTTTCAAATCAAAAATAATGGTGGACTTCTGTGCCAAATATCATATTGTGCTAGGACATTCTACTCCTTATCATCCGCAAGGGAATGGTCTTGCTAAATCTTCCAATAAATCCTTGGTTAATATCATCAAGAAGGTCCTAGAGGTAAACAAGAAGAATTGGCATAAAGAACTCATCAATGCCTTGTGGCCGGACAGGGTCAACACTAAAAAATGAATAGGTATGTCTCCTTTTCAACTAGGATATGGAGTTGATACAGTATTTCCTTCATCTCTTATTGTCCCGTAATGAAAATTCTACGGGAATTGGATAGTGAAACTAATGACATACAAAGAAGGATAAATTCGATGATTCATTTACAACAGATAAGAGAAGAGGTTTTTTCAGAACACATCCAAACTCTAGGAGAGGATTAAAAAGATTTATGACCGCAAAACCAAGGAAGACGATTTCAATCTAGGAGATGTGGTTCTTTGGTGGGATGCTAGAAATGAAGAAAAAGGAAAACATGGTAAGATTGAAAACTTATGGAAGGGGCCCTACAAAATTTTTGCCTTCATAAGAAAGAATGCTTTCCTGTTGGAAGAAATGGATGGAAGAGATTATTCAAGAGGGGCAACCAATGGTAGGCTTCTCAAGCACTACTATGTCTAAAAAGTCCTGAAAATTCATCATCATTGTACATACCGGTGTGTATTTTACTTCTAGCATTTTATATGGTTGTCATAGGAGTTTGAAGCCCAAAGTGAAGGCCCTAAGGCTCTTTAAGTCAGCATTGTTTTCATTTTTATTTTTCAGTTTTCCTGTCATGTCAAAAGGTCAGTCAGTTTTAAGTCAAAAGTCTGTTTTTATGCATGTTGACTCCATTGCCCAATGAATAAGGCTACTTGGTCTACGGTGTTCTTGACACCTCCAAGGAGTTGCTATCCCCAGTTGGAGCCAATGTTAGTGTCAGTCTTGTTAGCCTGTCACCTGGATCAAATATGCTTTTACTATGTTTTTTCTAGACTTTCAAAATCAAATATTTTATGTTACTAGGTTTACATAGCAAAATTTGGTCATTGTTTGGTCAATCTAAAGATGAAGTCACTCTTTTGGAAATTCACTCATGCTAGTCACCTATCACACTTTATGGAGGTGTCACAATAAAAATGGGTCAGTCATCATCATCATTCCATTTTGTCTCAGGTCATCCATTAGGTCGCTAGGGTTTCCAAGGTCCATCATTTTCATGAATAAAACCAGCAGTGAATAAAACATGAAAAAGAACTTTTGGGAGTTGATTTTGAATTTTCACACACTCCTCATACTCTCATGTTCCAAAAAGTTCTAGAAAAAGAAGCTCCAACACTCTGGAAAGTAAAGGACATCTCAGGTTTTCAATGGTAAAGGTAACTTTGTTTTCATAGAGTGAAAAGTTAGTTTTTAAAGGAGGGTGGGTCCCATTTATTTTTGAAAAAGTGAAGAAAATTTCCCTATATAAACTCAAAAGCCCCCAAACTCCTTCATTCACCTCCTATTCACTATTTGTTATCAAGATATCTCGTCCAAGAGAGAAAAAAATCATTTTCCTAGGTAAAATTGGCAAAACATTTCAGGCGTTCCACTTAGAAGCACAGCGTTGCACTTAAGAGGATGGTTTTGCACTCAGAAGAACTACGCTACGTGTTGGCGCTGTGCTCAGGAACACTACACTGTGCGCAGGACAGAGTGCCCTGAAATCCTTCAAAACTCTCCCAAATTTGATTTTTTCACTTGCAAGCTTGATTTTACTGACTTCTAAGCTAAGGAACAAGTAAGTAAACCATCATAATCCCTCTTTTACTTTTCCAATTTCATCTCATGTCAATGATTCTTCAAGTTAGGGTTTGTAGCGAAATTTGCATGGGAAATGATAGGGTGAAAATGGCCATCATTATTTTTTATTTCTAAAACATGTAAAATGATATCCTACACTTGCATACATGTTTAGCAAGCCATTTTAACCATTTTAACCACCTCAAAACAAATTTTTAACACTCAAAAAGCAAAAACCTAGCTCATTCCTAGAGGTTTTTGGGCAAATTTTATTATAAACCCTGTTGTTTCCACCTACAAGCAAATTGTTCTTCCGTTGTTTCTCCACTCATTTTCAATAGCTTCCAAATTTATTTCACCTTTCCCAAGACCCCTCCATCATTTCGTCAAAAAATCACCTTCATATCATTTCATTTCCATTAACACCTCACATATTATTTTTCGTTGCCTGCTGCTAGGGCTTTGTTTCATCATGGAAGCAGAATCTTTGCCAGAAAGAAAAAGACAACATAGAGAGAAGATCCTCAGATATGAACCATTAGACTGCAATACAACCAACTCCTATTCTTTCATCAAACAATGCTTTAAGGATGTTCATTGCTTGGAATTTTTCAAAAGAGTGAGCGAGGCGGGATTTCATGAGCAATTAATAGATTGGGTGGCAACTCAACTGAAAGGAGAAACTATTTTCATTGTTGGTGTTGAGTTCTTTTTTTCAGTGGCCTCCATCTCAATTACAACAAGGTTATCGGACAATGGAAAATATTGGTTCAAAGGAATGAGCCTAGATCTTTAATGCTACAAGCCTTTCTTGAAGACGCCATACAGAGAAACACATACTCACCTCATGCCTTTCAGATATTTATTGGAGAAATACACCCCTTTGATGAAAACTGTCATGAGATTCTTCACTTGTGAAGTTAGATACTCCAGGTTGTATGCCTATCATATTCGCCTCCTGATGCATTTCACCTCTCAAAAGCCACTCAACACATGTAATTATCTATTCAGGGGCATTTCCAAGGTGTCTGAAAAAATACAATTAAAGTACAAACAACACTCCCCAGGCTTATTTCATCACAGTCTCATTAAAACCATTGTTCTTCACTAGCTGGCAGAGAAAGGTATGGCTTGAGAAGCCTTTTTGGAAGCAACCTTGAAATGGCATGAGAAAAATGTAGCATCTTAGTCTCCTAGTGTGCCAAAACAAAAAACAGAGGTGGGTTCATCTAGCAAAATAGTGGAGAATACTTAGCTACCCAAACTTGAGGTGACCAAAGTGTATAAGAAAGGGAAAAGGCTTGTGTTTTCTTCTCACGGAGAGAAAGGGGCCAAGACTTCTTCATCAGCAAAGCAGGAACTGGCATCAAAAGAGAAAGACACAGTTGAGCATGAGTTTGAACAAGTTGATCCAAGGACTAAGGATCGAACTTCAAACATGTGATAGACAATTAGGGATAAGGACTATCAAAGCAAGGAGCTAGCAATCAATTTGGAAAGAGAAAAATATGTTATATCATTCCTTGAACAGGAAAATAGTCAACTCAAAGCAAAGGAGTTGATCCTATAAAAGGAAGAAGCCAAGTTATAGCAAGAAGTTGGCAAAGGTAAGGAGCTCATGGAATCAAGCGAACTTGAAGCATCAAAGGGGAGAGGAAAGAGGAAAATACCAAGAACAAGAGGCCTCAGGAAAGCTTTGCAAGAAGAGAAAGAACAAATTATGTTGAATGAGGACCTTGACCTAGAAGATAGGATTGCCCTAGAGGTTCATCAATATAAGGAATATTGGCTAAATAGGGTAAATGAACACTTAGAGAAGCTCCTTGAGAAGACAAATAGGGATAATTAGTTGCTCAGACACATGGCGCACCATTACCAAACTCAAAACATGATCGCCAATGTCAAAGTAAAGCAACTTGAAAATAAGCTCAAGGAGGCCAAAAAAGACCCAAAGGATGAGGGGAACTTAGATATGCTTGCTGAAGCATCAATGAAGCTATAAAAAACATGTTTTTACACCTTCCCTCCAATTTTGAGCAAATTCTGATCATTTTGAGATTTTTGAGAAATTTTGGTCCAAATTCAGAAATTCAACTGCTCTAGAAGCACAGCGCCCTGGGCCTCCATTTGAGGAAAGGTATACATTTTTGGAAATCTATTTCCATCCTCTAAAACCCCATTTTCTCATATTTTGTAGAGGTGGATCAATTTTGAAGAAAAAGGCATAAAAGTGGCAAAAAACTAGCATTTTGGACCATTTTTTGACAAGCGTTGCGCTTCTGGAGCGACCTTGGGAGAATGGATTTTTGAAGGCCTTCCCATGGTCCAAATTTAGAAATTCAAAATTTTTGGGAAACTAGACTTGAAGGGCTAGTTGACCGTTCTCTTAGTGTTTCATTTTGACCCCTAGAAGGCACCTGAAAATCAGCTCAAAGTTGGCACTATTCTTCTGCACTTTTCTGTGTTTCAAATTGTAAATTCCACTGTGTAAATTTCTAGTTTCTAGTTTGACTTAGTCAAAGTCAAGATTCTCTATGTAATGGCACTAGTTTCGAGGCTAGGTGATGTAGGCATGAATAAATCTACATCATAGGTTGTTTTTAATGTTTATTAGGCCTCATAAAAGAAGCAAACTCCTAAACAAACTCTGCATGAAGTGTTTGAGTTTCACCTTCTCACTCTCACTTGTTGGTTGAGAGAATCTTGGAGTCAGTTCGTCCACAAAGGAATTTAACTCCTAAAGGCGGGCAAGTGGTCTAGGATATTCTATATGTATCATTTCTCCTCAGGAGAAAAAGGTTGAGCTTTTTGTGAAGGAAGCTTGCATGTAATCATCTTTTCAGCTAAAACAGAGATAGGTTGTAGCTATTTTCAAGGAAATCTAGCCCAATGAGTTCATGGTGCTTGTACTTAATTATTTTGTTTTCTAATGGCCTAAACATCTTTATCTACATTATATCTCTTCTTTCTATGGATGCCTTAAAGTAAAATACTTAGAATTCTTGTTTTTCAAGCTCTGTTATCTGGTTTTCATAGTTATGTGTATGTCTCCCTAAGCGAATGAAATCATGTTTATTTATGATCATTAGTTTCTTCCACACTATATCCTTTATACTACACTGACAATATTCAAAATACACCATGGCTTCTGATATCTAGCTCCTTCTCATATTTTCTCATGCACTCCTACAACCTAGACCCATTTGTGGCTCCAAACCCTAAGTTCAGCAAACCCTAAAAACCAAATTTTCACAAACAAACAACTACACATATCTAGCCTAAAATTCATTTGTTTTAAAGTCATATCACTGATAAGAGACTTAGAGAGATCCCTCTCATGCTCAGTAGGGCTAGCTAATGAGCTGAAGTGGTTTGAGGTTACCCTTCTCGATTTCTTTTTCATCCTAGGAGATTGTAAGGACTAATAGCTACAATATTTGCTTTGCCTACTAGTACCTGGCATCATGTTTCCCTTCTTGCAAGATTCTCTCCTAAAATTTTTTCCCATAAGCTCTCATAGTCAAAATTTGATTTACATGTACTCTCCTACTAAGAGCATACATGTACTCTCCTACTAAGAGCATCTGCAACCTTTTTCTCCTTACCCTTGATGTATCTAATATCAAAGTCAAACTCATTAAGGGTATCCAACCATCTAGTTTTCCTGGCATTTAGAACAGGTTAGTCAAACAAGTACCTTAGTCCACTGTGATCTCTCATCAAAATAAACCTCCTACCCAAAAGGTAATGCCTCCACATATTCAAGGCATGAATGATAGTTTCCAGCTCAAGATCATGAGTCACATAGTTCTACTCATTCTCATTCAACTTCCTTGACTCATAGCATACCACATGTCCTTCCCGCATCAGGACTCCACCAAGTCATTTCTTGCAGGCATCTATATATAATATAAACTCCTTACAAATATCTACAATCTTCAAGACTAGAGCATTTGTAAGAAAATTCTTCAACTTCTCAAAACTAGCTGCACACTCCTCAGTCCATTCAAACTTCTTTCCTTTTCTCTACAAATATGTAATCAGATAGGAAATCCTTGAGAAGTTCCAATCAAACCTCTCATAATAACATGCTAGTCCCATGAATGATCTGACCTTGTCTATATTCCTAGGAGTTGGCCATTCCATGATAGATCTAATATTTTTCGAGTCCATTGTTATACCTTCCTTGGAAACAACATGTCCCAAGTAATGAAATTTAGACAGAAATAAACTGCACTTGCTACGTTTGGCATACAATTGATTCTCTTTCAACAATCTCAGTATTGTTTCTAGGTGCTCTATGTGATATTCCTTATTATTAGAATATATCAATATATCATCAATGAATACTATCACAAACTTGTTTAGAGAAGGATGCAACACATTGTTCATCAAGCACATAAAGGTGGTTGGAGAATTAGTAAGACCAAAAGGAACTACCATAAACTCATAATTCATATACTTGGTACAAAATGCAGTCTTGTAGATATCTTCTTCTTTGATGTGCACCTTATGATATCCTGATCTCAAATTAATCTTTAAGAACATTCTTGCTCCCTTCAGCTGATCAAACAAATCCCCAATCCATGGAAATGGATACCTATTATTGACGGTTACCTTTTTTAGTTGCTTGTAATCAATGCACAACCTGAGAGTTCCATCCTTCTTCTTTACAAACAACATTGGTGCACCCCAAGGTGATACACTTGGCCTGATGTATCCTTTATCAAGCATTTCCTTTAGTTGCAACTTCAATTGCACCAATTCTAGAGTTCTCATCTTGTAAGGTTCCTTTGATTTTGGTGTTTCCCCTGGTACCAACTTAATAGAGAATTCCACTTCCCTATGAGGTGGTAACTCTAAAATCTCTGTAGAAAACACATCCTAAAACTGCTGCAAAACATGATACCTCTTCAGGAATTCATCATCCTCAACATCCGTCCCTTTGTCACTAGAAACATGAACTTCAAACAATACACACCCTTTCCTACAACTCTGCTTACCTTGCATGGTTGTAACCATTCTCACTAATGTAGGCTTCTTCTTTCGCTACAAGATTCGATTTTCCCTATCATCATCCAGGCACTCAATGGCCTTCTCATAATAGCCTACCTTAGTTCTATAGGTAAACAACCAATCCATGCCCAAAATCATACTATATGATCCCAAAGGAAGCACATTTAGATGTGTTGATGTAGGCATACCATCCAAACCTATTGCACAAGCTCTCACCCAATGATGAACTCTTTTCTTGGTCCCTATAGCCAACTGCACCAACCAAGACTCTGCATGCACTTCTTTATTCAAGCCACACTTATCCACCATTTTAGGACTAACATAACTATAATTAGATCCAATATCAATCAAAATGGAAACATCTAAATCACAGAGCTTACCTTCCATCTCAATAATGGATTCCTAATGATATCATTGCCTATTATTAAGTGTTACATATATCCAACAATTTCTCTAACTAACATACCTAACTATTTGTGCCTCTTGAGAACTATAGATATGTGGCCTACCACCCTGGTACAATGGAAGATCTTCCTTGTGATGGTTTTTTCCACAAATCCAACACTGAAATGGTTCTCTACCACTACCTTTATTCTAAGGATCTCCAGGATGATGTCCATGTCCCTTCTCAGTTGCATTAAACTTCTTGTAAGGAGCCAAATTTTCTTTCTCACTTGCATCCTAAGGTCTTCCCCACTTCTGAGGCCATTTTCCTTTGGCCTTATAATTCTTTTTCCAATCATGCTTAGGCTCAAACTTATGCTTCGACTAATCATAGCAATGCTTCAATTTTTCGATGACTTCCTCCAATGATTGAGGCTCATGATACTCAATCTGATCCTTGAAGGCTAATGGAAATACACTTATGGATCTTTGGACCTTTGCCTTCTCAACCTTGAGGTAAGGCATATACCTTAACAGCTCCAGAAACTTGGTCATTTACTCTTCATTTTTCATGGAACCCATCTTCAACTCATAAACTCCTTGGCTTTTCCATCATAATACCTATGTGACAAGTACTTATTCCTGAAAAGTATTTTAAACTCATTCCAAATCAACTCTTCTACCTTTATGCCTCTAACACACTTCACATATTCCCATGAGATATCTTCTTTTCCCTTGAGACTAAATATCACTATCTTGGCTTTCACATCCTTTGTATAATCACCTAATCTGAATAATTTCTTCATCCCAAGAAGTCATGCTTTTGCATCTTCTGATTTCTTCACCTCTCCATCAAATGTAGGAGGATTTACTTTCTTGAACTCCTTTGGAAAGTACTTTTTCTCACTCCTCCTACAAGGATGATGGCAGTGATGATAATGATGTCTCTCCAAACTAGAACAAGAATACAACCCATAAGCACTACCTCTCCTATCAGGTATTTCCAACCATCTGCCACCTCTGACTGTATCATCTTTGTCCCACCTATATTATGATCGAGACCTGCTACCATATGCCCCATTGTTATTTTCCTCCTATCAATGACTAATCCTTAGTTGTCACTGTCTCTACAAATATCATAGGCTCTAAAGGATCATTGCATTAACCTTGGCTTGATTTTCTTGAGCTCTTGCAAGACTTTTCTATGCCTCAATAAACCTGTTATTATCTGGCTTGCAACTTTTGATTTATGCCTTCAAAATTCTCAATGTAACCACCCCAGGTGATCCATCCTTGAGCTAGAACCTTTTTCATAGGGAAAACTCCCTAACTACATGCACAATATAGCATCAGTATAGTTATGAGGTCCCAATCACATGCATAGGTCTCCCTTCGTGCAGTTATGCCCAAATTTCTTGAGTTCAGTGCCAGCAGTCCCGAGATTTGAGCCACCTTTCCAGGTTAAACTCGAGACCACTACCTAAAACTACCTATAACTTTTCAGGGTCATAAATAAAATTCCAATGATGCTAACCATTCAAAACTTGAACAAGATCTTTACCTAGACATGCCTAATACACAACAGACGTTTTGTAAAACATATGGTGAATATATAATTTGTGGGTTGTGAATGCATTTCTAATCATAAACTTCTGAACTTCATCTGAGAATCACCAAGGTCTAATTCTCTCTCAAGTAGTTTCAACAACACTTTTTAGCCCATGCATTCATCAACTATTCAATAAAATATCAAATCATGAATAAGATCCATAGTTAGAACACATCATAGAACCATGCTTATAACTAGAATATAACCAGAATACAAACCATGACAAATCAACCATAATATCACTTAATAACCAATACATGTGCTCATAATCATAATGAGGAAAATAGAGTGTATTAACATATGTAAAAGCCAACCAAGTCAGGGACTTCCACGTACAACCCAACCATAAATTGGGCTGAAGCAAATATTTCTTTCAGCCAATCACCCTCATTCAATCTTCCAACAATGAATGTGGGATATCGTGGGATAAACCAAGAAATAATCAAATAGGGAATCCAAAGGTTAAACCACCTCCACCGTCAAGCTATCATGATCTCACCTAAACTAGTCTCCATATCACAAAACCAAACCAAGCTTGGATGCCTCATAATTCCTTCATCGTACCTTAGTAATTTTCATGTCTCCACCCACTTTTCGAGGGCTTCACAGAGAAAACCAAATCCACCTCCAACCCTTGGTATTTTCCTAAGACCACCTCACCCGATTCCAAAACCTTCCAGCAACCCAAAGATTAACCAAGAATGAATCCCATCACACCATGGTTATCCAGGAAATTGCAAGGCAAGGCTGAAACCTCTTTCAAACTAGTAAAAACCCATTCCAATGATAGAAAATGAACCAAACAAACAAATTCATGTACCATGCACTCACATCCTAGCAAGGAAATCACACATGCAACTTGTTACTTGCAAGATATTCTTGTTGAAGTTGTTGATCCAACCTTTCTCCTTACTTTCCTTCCCTTTCCTTTGCTTGTCTGCTTGCATTTCTCCAAATCCAAGTGAATGCTAAACTACTCCAATAATTCTCTAAGTGTGCAAAAGTGTATGAGAGACAGAATGAAAGGAGAGAGCCAAAACTGAACTAGCAAAAGCTTTGAACTATTTCTTTGATACATTTTTATCATTGATGTCTCCTTTTTCCTTCATTTTCCTTCATTTTCCTCTAATTTCCCTTACATTCAAATTTGTGTCTCTTCACCTTCCTTTTCTCCTATTTTCCTTTATCTTCATAATTAAATGCCAATTATTGCTTCTTTGCATTTTTCAATGCCTTTGCCAATTTCCATAGCCATTATTGAACCACAAGTGATGCCCATTATAGTGTTTTGCCCAACATTCAACTTGGAATACATGTCCTATGACCTTGGTCTTATTTTGCCTTTATTATCCTTTGTTACATGAAACTTTAAGCCAGGATTGTTACAAAGAGTGGCAGCCCTAGTTTGCTCAAGGGGACATTCGATGTTTTGAAGTGTCATGGTTGGGAGGAGCCAAGTACTGGACTATTAATTTTCCAGAGAAAGAAATTACTACTTTCAAGTTGGTATTTCTAACATTTGTATATATTTCTTTATCAAGATAAGTTATGGTTACATGTATATGTAATTTCTTGTTTATATGTAAAAAGAAAGGCAGGAAAAGAAAAAAAAAAAAAAAATATATATATATATATATATATATATATAATATATATATATATATATATATAATTAGAGTATTAGATATTTTGTGTGAATTTTTATTTGTTTTGTATAGAGTAAAATACATTGTGTTAAATATCTGTTTTGTACACAGTAAACTAAAATGCATGCATGAGTCAATAGAATAAAAAGTTACACATTTTGTAAAACAATGTTTTACTAAAGTTGTCTAGAGGTAGAACCTTTAATAAGAAAATAAGAACAAATATTGTATTTTCTTTTAGCAAGTAAAACATAGACTCGAAATCATATTTATATTCTACTTAGAAACATTCTTTTTAGGTTATAATAATAATAAACAAACATATAAAAGAAAAATTACAAGACTAGAATAGAAATATGTACATATGTATTTATATTTATATTGTTTATTTTTTTTAATATAAGTCCTAGAACAAAAAACTATATATTGCTAGTGTAATTCAAAAACACTTATATGTTGACTTGACTAGTGATAGTAAAACCCTTTCTTGGTCAAATCGTTTATATAAAAAAATAACCAAAGATATCATCGTGTTGTTCTTGACACACACATATATATGCGTATGTAGGATCACAAAAATTAAAACATGGGACTGTAAAAACAATAGTTTAATTGTCAAAATAATAGTTCTAGGTATACACAACATACATGATATTTTATACCATAAAAAATACAAAATATTTCAACATAGAAATATTAAGTGTATATTATTATGGATAGCATCATCCTAATGGAAAACAAAATAATATTTAAAATACAAATACAAATGGCCTTGGCCATGAATATTAATGTAGAAAAATTGTCTTCACATAAGTGCAGGTACATCAGGAGGACCGAGTGACCAAAATGGGTTTGAAAAATCTGACTTAGTGAGGAAGGCAGTTAAACCTTTAAACAAAGAACAGGTGTCCAAATGTTGAAACATCGAAGAAGAAAGATGGCTTTGTTTAGATGCAAGTTCATTACTTGAAAATATGTACAGATAGTTGTATCAGTTGGTATTTTAATTAGTGTCTAAGGTTGGAGTATGAAAATTTTAGGGGCTAATATTCGCAGGTGGAATAATTTTCCATGATTTTTCAAAAAACAAAATTGCTAATTTTCATTTTTTATAAAAATTATTTGCCCAAATTTTACAATATAAAATTGTATTACCTTACAAATCACCAAAATTATATAGAGAGTATATATAAAATCAATTATAAATTTTATAATTTTAAAAATACATCAATAAACATCTTATAGTTTGCATGTTATGGACTAGTGAAATTTGCCATATTTTTAAACTTCAAATAATTTTTCATCCTTAAAATTTTCCCGACTAAATAAAGATATGATAATAAATAATTTAAAAAATTATAATACGTTGCCTGAGTATAGTTTTTACACTCTATAGAAAATCACATACAAAAAAAGAAATATTACAATAATGTTATTATAAAGAAAAAAAAACCTAAAATCTTAGCAAAGATACAAATTATAATAAATTCTTTGTAACTAAGTCACTTGTGAATTCCAATCGGGGAAAAGAGGTATTATCGCTCCTTATTGTTGATGGAGCGAGAGAGTTTCGAAAAAGACCGAAAAAACAATATGAAATAGGGTAATTAAAAATTACCCTCAAAATAAAAACAACAGTATGATAATTAATATATGGAAAATAATTTCCCGTAAAACAAACATTGGCATTATAGAAATAGAAACAGATCGTAAAACCCTGTAAATGCATTTGTAGCTTATAAGAAGCAACCCTATAGCCTGTAAATAGAATTCGGAAAAAAAAAAAAAAAAAAAAAAAGAGATTTCAAGAATAGAAATCATAAACCCAGTTAGATTTTGAATAAGTTTTTAGACTATAGAACAATAATACAAAAGAATATGGTTGTAACTAGCATTTGCATTAGATGTTGCAAAAGAAACACCGTAAGACATAAATTGAAGAACACAAATACAACAAAAGAATACTTTGATAAAGAATAAAAATATATTGAACACTCAAATCAATGCCCCATTAACTGGAACCACTTAGTAGACATATCTATCAACATTAGGATTATACACAACGATCAAGAAATTTCCCATATACAAACAACACCTTCCACAAAAACCTTTTGTCACATCCACATTTTAAAAAATGCCTTGGAACGTGATTGGAATCTCCCATATTGTCTTTTTCATTATGTAGATAAATCTTCCATATTGCTATTTTCATCATGAATATTGTTAGTTCATTGTTGTAAAGTGTTCATGTGTTAAATTCAATACTATAATTTCGACAAGCGAAAAGCATTCTTCAATTAGCATAATATGCATTATTCTCTCACCATGTATTTTTCAGTCAAAGAGCACAAGTAACAAATTAACATGTATTTTCCCTTCATTATTTCATCACAAAGCCAAAAAATCTATGCCTTATCTATAAAGTAACAAAAACATTTTGGAATAAGTTTCATATTTCAAGCTAATGTTTAACATATAAAGCAACAAAAACTTCTTTTTGAAATAAATTCGATGGGTACAGTGCCGTTGATCTGGTGCTTGGGTTGTTTGATGGAAACCACCAAACGCGGGACCTTTCCCAACGTTAAATTTCCACAGAACTGGACCCCCCGCATTCCGTTGATCTGGACGCAAAATAATTTGGGCCGTAGATCTTGAGTCCTCCATTTACTCAGTATTTTGATCACCTTTCTCAGCTGATCATTTTATTCTGGCTGTACACGGCTTTCTGAAAAGATACATAGTTCGGAACTTACATGTTTCAGGGGCGAAGCTTTCTCGCATGTACACAGAAAGTGTTTTTACAGCTTATGTGACCGTTTAAACCGTTACAAGGACAACTACCATAGAGGCTACTTCATGGTTGACAATTTTTGTATAAGCGAACAAAAATAAACATGCTCTGTTTGACAATGAATATGAAGGTCCTCGGTCCGGTTGGAGTTACATACATGATCAACAATAACAAATTCAAGATTAGCTTCTAGCCAAGAAGTATCACGTCCATGTATCCACCTTGCATTCCTTTTTCTTGGACTCGCATGACATTTACATCCTCTTATAGTGATTTCTTCGCTCCTGATATTTGTGCTCCCTCAAGAAAAAGTCTGCATCGGATGAAAATTACATGTATCCTCACAAGAAGAAGAGTTTTGACCAAGAAGCACGGACCCTTTCATACTGCCTGATTCCTTTGTGCTCTTTGAGACACCAAATTAGGCTACAACTGCAAGCACACGTGCTGCACATGAAGCAACTTGATCATAGACACTTTCGTATCTGTCAGAGCATCCATCAGCTTTCCAACAATTCATGACAAATTGCTTCACTAATAAATGGACTCTATGTATGCACTCAGAACAGCATCGGTAGACACACTGCACCTGAGAACTGGGCAAATTACCATCTTCTATTTTATTTGTCGCATTTAATTACCACCATTTGTGTCTGTTGAGGCACCATGTGATTGTAGAATGCCTATCTCAGAGTCATCAAAATGATGGTTGGTTGATAATGTCTCTGAGCATTTGAACTCTGACTGGATTTCATAACCATCAAATGGATCAGCCTTAGATACTGTTCCATTGATCATCCTACAAAACCTAGCCGGCCTTGCCACAGTTGCCAAAGCTACACTAAAGTAATGGTAATGGTAGTAAGACATTGAGGTCCAACTGTGTTGAAGGGGCGAGTTGAATCAATAGCAATGATAATGACCCAAGTTCAAAAACCACCATGCTTTGTCCTTAGATAAAGCTAAGAAAAGATATCGAATGATTATAATATCCCTCAGGTAAAGGATGGCAATACTCATACATTCCCAAATTTGAGCCTGTAATTTCAAGTTGATAATCATTGTTTCATTGCTTATGTATCAGTTTGTAATTTTCTTAAGTACATTGTGTTTCCTACTAGTTGATTCCATAAAAAAAAATTACTTATCTACAAGGAATTTTGATTATAATAAAGCCTACATATTTTGCATTTTGAAGCATGTCTTTACTGCAATATGTAAATCCTACATATTTTTCACTTTGAAGCATGTCTTTACTGCAATATGTATATTATATGTTGAATCTATTTTCATTACAACATTGTATGGAACTACAGATTGTATTTTTTATATCCTGTGATTTAAATACTTCAAGTTGTTTCATTCAAAATATCTGAGAAAGTATTCAATTTCAGTTTCCTTTCCTGCAACACTGAGTGAACAAAGCTTGGACTATCCTTGAACAAATTGTGTGGGTTGTATAGTTCCCTGGTGAATAATTTGGCAAAAAGTTATATTTTCTTACAAATTCCTTTGTCTTACACATTTTGCTAAAAAATCCATTGGTGCACTGTGTGAGCCCCTTTAACAACATGTTATGTAGTTTAAAACATTTGGTCTCTAATTCAAACTTGTCTTGCCTATATCGAACTGGAAGATTCCAAAAGACATACAAGGGTGAATCTAGGGGGAATCAGAGGAATAAAGAAGCATCAAGTTCAGGTATTTTTTTATCAAGAAGGCCCTTCATCAACTTTGATTATCCAAAATCAATATTTTCAAGTTTAAACTCCAAAAAGAGAAACTCTTTCTTTGTCTCAAAGGAATTAAAAACATCTCAAAGAATGTAAAGGCCACCGCTATTAGCAACACCGTTGATCTTGTGGTCCAACAAATTTGTTTAGAAATATGGTCAAGGAGATCCTTAGAAATAAGGTTAATAATTATCCAAACTCTCTTGTGAAGTTTTTGTTGTTTCAGTCAGAGCAGCAACCTTCTTCCTATTTAGAGCTTTGATCATCACTTTACTAAATGCAGTAAGCACTCCCAAGTAAGTAGCTTCAACCTCTTTTTCATCCACTTTTACTACACATAAAATTCGAAAGATATATCATGATAATCATCCTCACTTGCCATGGGAAAAAAACAAGACAAAAAAGGTCTCTCTACTGTAGTGGTCAAGGACAACTAATTAAATGAAATGTTGGTTGTTTCAGATCTCTGCATTTGCTTGTTTTCTGGATCTTGTTTGAAAATGTGATGTCTCTGCATGGAACCAAGGCAACTATCATTGGATTATTAGAAGTTGGTCGTGTCAATGAATGGGTTGTGACAGAAAAGCTTGGAGACGCCATTGAAATCTGCTACTTCTCTCTCTATTTGGTCCCAATCTCAGTCTTGTTTATCAAGACCAAATACTCAAAAAATTCTCGATGTCTCCTTTTGCCACATTGCTCAACTCATTTGGTCCTTCACTTGTTTCGTGGGGTGGTGGTTTTTTGGTTCCTGTAGCACTCTAGTCCCTCCAACTACAACATTCCAGCTTTCAAATATATGATGCAAGGCCCCTCCCAATGGCCCCATCACTAAAGACCAAGGATACTTCACTTTGAAGCAACAAATTACTCAGCAAATAAATCGCTTAAGCCATCAAAGGAACAGCCAGATTACAGTCTGAAGAGAAATATTGGGAATTGAGCTTATCCTTTAGACCTTGGTTAAAGCATTGCATGGCTAATTTCATGTCTCCAAGGACACGGTCACTGGGGTAGTGGAAGCTAAAGAGGACTCTGTTCTACAAATCTTGGGGCGAAGCTTTCTCGCATGTACACAGAAAGTGTTTTTACAGCTTATGCGACCGTTTAAACCATTACAAGGACAGCTACCATAGAGGCTGCTTCATGGTTGATAATTTTTGTATAAGCTAACAAAAATAAACATGCTCTGTTTGACCATGAATATGAAGGTCCTCGGTCCGGTTGGAGTTACATACATGATCAACAATAACAAATTCAAGATTAGCTGGGCAAATTACCATCTTCTATTTTATTTGTTGCATCTACATTACCACCATTTGTGTCTGCTGAGGCACCATGTGATTGTAGAATGCCTATCTCAGAGTCATGAAAATGATGGTTGGTTGATAATGTCTCTGAGCATTTGAACTCTGACTGGATTTCATAACCATCAAATGGATCAGCCTTAGATACTGTTCCATTGATCATCCTGCAAAACCTAGCCGGCCTTGCCACAGTTGCCAAAGCTACACTAAAGTAATGGTAATGGTAGTAAGACATTGAGGTCCAACTGTGTTGAAGGGGTGAGTTGAATCAATAGCAATGATAATGACCCAAGTTCAAAAACCACCATGCTTTGTCCTTAGATAAAGCTAAGAAAAGATATTAAATGATTTTAATATCCCTCAGGTAAAGGATGGCAATACTCATACATTCCCAAATTTGAGCCTGTAATTTCAAGTTGATAAGCATTGTTTCATTGCTTATGTATCAGTTTGTAATTTTCTTAAGTACATTGTGTTTCCTACTAGTTGATTCCATAAAACAAATTACTTATCTACAAGGAATTTTGATTATAATAAAGCCTACATATTTTGCATTTTGAAGCATGTCTTTACTGCAATATGTAAATCCTGCATATTTTTCACTTTGAATTATATGTTGAATCTATTTTCATTACAACATTGTATGGAACTACAGATTGTATTTTTTATATCCTGTGATTTAAATACTTCAAGTTGTTTCATTCAAAATATCTGAGAAAGTATTCAATTTCAGTTTCCTTTCCTGCAACACTGAGTGAACAAAGCTTGGACTATCCTTGAACAAATTGTGTGGGTTGTATAGTTCCCTGGTGAATAATTTGGCAGAAAGTTATATTTTCTTACAAATTCCTTTGTCTTACACATTTTGATAAAAAATCCATTGGTGCACTGTGTGAGCCGCTTTAACAACATGTTATGTAGTTTAAAACATTTGGTCTCTAATTCAAACTTGTCTTGCCTATATCAAACTAGAAGATTCCAAAAGACATACAAGGGTGAATCTAGGGGGAATCGGAGGAATAAAGAAGCATCAAGTTCAGGTATTTTTTTATCAAGAAGGCCCTTCATCACCTTTGATTATCCAAAATCAATATTTTCAAGTTTAAACTCCAGAAAGAGAAACTCTTTCTTTGTCTCAAAGGAATTAAAAACATCTCAAAGAATATAAAGGCCACCGCTATTAGCAACACCATTGATCTTGTGGTCCAACAAATTTGTTTAGAAATATGGTCAAGGAGATCCTTAGAAATAAGGTTAATAATTATCCAAACTCTCTTGTGAAGTTTTTGTTGTTTCAGTCAGAGCAGCAACCTTCTTCCTATTTAGAGCTTCGATCATCACTTTACTAAATGCAGTAAGCACTCCCAAGTAAGTAGCTTCAACCTCTTTTTCATCCACTTTTACTACACATAAAATTCGAAAGATATATCATGATAATCATCCTCACTTGCCATGGGAAAAAAACAAGACAAAAAAGGTCTCTCTACTGTAGTGGTCAAGGACAACTAATTAAATGAAATGTTGGTTGTTTCAGATCTCTGCATTTGCTTGTTTTCTGGATCTTGTTTGAAAATGTGATGTCTCTGCATGGAACCAAGGCAACTATCATTGGATTATTAGAAGTTGGTCGTGTCAATGAATGGGTTGTGACAGAAAAGCTTGGAGACGCCATTGAAATCTGCTACTTCTCTCTCTATTTGGTCCCAATCTCAGTCTTGTTTATCAAGACCAAATACTCAAAAAATTCTCGATGTCTCCTTTTGCCACATTGCTCAACTCATTTGGTCCTTCACTTGTTTCGTGGGGTGGTGGTTTTTTGGTTCCTGTAGCACTCTAGTCCCTCCAACTACAACATTCCAGCTTTCAAATATATGATGCAAGGCCCCTCCCAATGGCCCCATCACTAAAGACCAAGGATACTTCACTTTGAAGCAACAAATTACTCAGCAAATAAATCGCTTAAGCCATCAAAGGAACAGCCAGATTACAGTCTGAAGAGAAATATTGGGAATTGAGCTTATCCTTTAGACCTTGGTTAAAGCATTGCATGGCTAATTTCATGTCTCCAAGGACACAGTCACTGGGGTAGTGGAAGCTAAAGAGGACTATGTTCTACAAATCTTGGGGCGAAGCTTTCTCGCATGTACACAGAAAGTGTTTTTACAGCTTATGCGACCGTTTAAACCATTACAAGGACAGCTACCATAGAGGCTGCTTCATGGTTGACAATTTTTGTATAAGCGAACAAAAATAAACATGCTCTGTTTGACCATGAATATGAAGGTCCTCGGTCCGGTCGGAGTTACATACATGATCAACAATAACAAATTCAAGATTAGCTGGGCAAATTACCATCTTCTATTTTATTTGTCGCATCTACATTACCACCATTTGTGTCTGCTGAGGCACCATGTGATTGTAGAATGCCTATATCAGAGTCATGAAAATGATGGTTGGTTGATAATGTCTCTGAGCATTTGAAGTCTGACTGGATTTCATAACCATCAAATGGATCAGCCTTAGATACTGTTCCATTGATCATCCTGCAAAACCTAGCCGGCCTTGCCACAGTTGCTTCCTGAGCAGATTTTTCAATAGTGTCACCTGAGTCCACATTATTCTGGGCTACAGAGGCTCCGCGCAAAGAAAATTTGCTGGGGTCACAAACTAGGGGAAAGATGGCCGACAACATTCCCACAAAACAGCATTGTTTGCTAACAGAGATCTTGGACTTGATATCTCTGTCCCAATAATGCTTGTAGCAGGACCATAAATACCAGGTTTAAAAACATTTGGGCTTGAAGTGTTGCTGAAAATAAACTTTTTCGTTATTTAAATAAGAAACTGGAAAAGGATCAGAGGTTGCTTGAACATACAATTCCCCACGACCAACAATGTTAATATCAGTAAGCCCTTGGGAGCTTAACTCTGACCTTTCCTCGCACATGAAGAAGGATCCACTACAGGAATGCAGCTATGTTTCCAAGTTCTGGTTGGCATGCTAAAAGGCAAACAGCCAACAAACATGATTAACATTATTAAAACAATCATTGAGGAGGAAGGATTGAAAGGACTTTACAGGGGTTGGAGTGCAAGTTGCCTCAAAGTTGTGCCGGCATCTGGCCTTTCTTGGATGTTTTATGAAGCATGGAAAGATGTTCTCCTAATCGAAGGGAGTCACATATAGATTGCAGAATATATCAGTACCTTTTTTTTTGGTTCGACCCTATGGTGACGTGCAGCATAGTTTTGATCCAAGACCCATTGAAGCTCGATGAGAAATGTGCTAGGTTCTGATTTCATAGTTTTTAAGATCATGCTTTTTTGTTAGACCTTTTCATTAAGGATACACCTGGGAAGAGGAAATTCAAGTTTTGCTGAAAGGGAGATTCTGATCAAACTATGCTAAGGGATGTATGCCAGAGTTCTTATCTTGCATTGGTCATGAATATCCATTGAAAGAATCTGCGGTGGCTGGATGGATTTTAGTGGGGTTAACAATGATCATGTGCATACTGTGTCAGCGGCTGGGGTGCTAACTCTCGTGTGCCGGGGGCACTAGAAGCCCAGTGATCTTCAGATCTGCTACACCCACAAATATGCCTCAATTTCAACACAAACACATGCCTCAATTTCAACACAAACACGGCAAAACAGGCACTACCTGCAATGGCAAAATCTCATAGAACTTACGCGTGAGAACCGGAGGAGGCGATGGCGCAGAAGAATTGGAGGCAAAATCTCATAGAACTTACGCGTGAGAACCGGAGGAGGCGATGGCGCAAAAGAATTGGAGATCGCGGCTGTTGAGTCCTCTCGACATCTTGTGTAGCCATCCTGGGCTTGCTCGTTAAACCTGAAATAGACCATTTTCCACTGTAAATATGTCGGCATTAATGGAGGCGAAACGGTGTTAACCCCGCACCCACCCTTACCTGAACGATTCTTCCCAGCAAGGGAAACACAGAGAGTCACAAGGATCGACGGTTCAAGTCTTTCTAACGATTTTTTCCTTGTCAGCAAGGGAAACACAAAATCACAAGGATCGACGGCTCAAGTCTTTCTAATTGTCTAACATCTCATCGTGCGGTGTACAAAGATGACAGGTAGGCACAAAGGGGGATGGATTTCAGATGGAAACGCCTTACGGCGTAA